>NW_026466861.1:0-138145 GCF_026875155.1 Cherax quadricarinatus
CCTTAATGGGCTGCCTTCCACAAGTGGTTGCGCCTTCCATACAGTGTGCTCCCCTTCCACACAGTTCTGCTTCCAAAATGCTGCTGCCTTAAACCAGTGGTGCGCCTTCCCACGGGTCCCACACAGGGGTTTGCTGCCTTCCACACAGTGGTGCTGCCTTCCACACAGTGGTGCTGCCTTCCACAAGTGGGCTGCCTTCCACACAGGGGTGCTGCCTTCCAACAGTGGTGCTGCCTTCCCACAGTGGCTCTGCCTTCCACAAGTGGGCTGCCTTCCAACAGTGGTGCTGCCTTCCACACAGTGGTGCTGCCTTCCCACACAGTGCTGCTCCCTTTCCACACAGTGGTGCTGCCTTCCACACAGTGCTGGCGCCTTCACACGTGCTGCTGCCTTCCAACAGTGCTGCTGCCTTCCACACAGTGCTGGCTGCCCCCACACAGTGCTGCTCCCCTTCCACACAGTGCTGCTGCCTTTCCCCCACACAGGGTGCTGCCTTCCACACAGTGGTGCTGCCTTCCACACAGTGGTGCTGCCTTCCACACAGTGGTGCTGCCTTCCACACAGTGCTGCTGCCTTCCACACAGTGGTGCTGCCTTCCACACAGGGGTGCCTGCCCTTCCACACAGTGGTGCTGCCTTCCACACAGTGGGGGCTCCCTTCCACACAGTGGTGCGCCTTCCACACAGTGGGCATCCCTTTCCCCACACAGTGGTGCTCCCTTTCCCCCACACAGTGGAGCTCCTTCCACCAGTGGTGCTCCCTTTCCACAAAAGTGGTGCTGCCTTCCACACAGTGGTGCGCCTTCCACACAGTGGTGCTGCGCCTTCCACACAGTGGTGCTGCCTTCCACACAGTGGTGCTGCCTTCCACACAGTGGTGCTGCCTTCCACACAGTGGTGCTGCCTTCCCACAGTGGCTGCCTTCCACACAGTGGCTGCTGCCTTCCACACAGTGGTGCCTGCCTCACCAGTGGCTGCCTTCCACACAGTGGTGCGCCTTCCACACAGTGGTGCGCCTTCCACACAGTGGTGCTGCCTTCCACACAGTGGTGCTGCCTTCCACACAGTGGTGCTGCCTTCCACACAGGTGTGCTGCCTTCCACACAGTGGTGCGCCTTCCACACAGTGTGCTGCCTCCACCAGTGGTGCCTCCCACACAGTGGTGCTGCCTTCCACACAGTGGGGCTGCCTTCCACACAGTGGTGCTGCTTCCACACAGTGTGCTGCCTTCCACACAGTGGTGCTGCCTTCCACACAGTGGGTGCTGCCTTCCACACAGTCGGTGCCGCCTTCCACACATGGTGCCGCCTTCCACACAGTCGTGCTGCCTTCCACACAGTGGTGCTGCCTTCCACACAGTGGTGCTGCCTTCCACACAGTGGTGCTGCCTTCCACACAGTGGTGCTGCCTTCCACACAGTGCTGCTGCCTTCCACACAGTGGTGCTGCCTTCCACACAGTGGTGCTGCCTTCCACACAGTGGTGCTGCCTTCCACACAGTGGTGCGTGCCTTCCACACAGTGGTGCTGCCTTCCACACAGTGGTGCTGCCTCCATACAGTGCTGCTGCCTTCCACACAGTGGTGCTGCCTTCCACACAGTGGTGCTGCCTTCCACACAGTGGTACTGCCTTCCACACAGTGTTGCTGCCTTCCACACAGTGGTGCTGCCTTCCACACAGTGGTGCTGCCTTCCACACAGTGGTGCTGCCTTCCACACAGTGGTGCTGCCTTCCACACAGTGGTGCTGCCTTCCACACAGTGGTGCTGCCTTCCACACAGTGGTGCTGCCTTCCACACAGTGGTGCCGCCTTCCACACAGTGGTGCGCCTGCCACCAGGCTGCTGCCTTCCACACAGTCGTGCTGCCTTCCACACAGTGGTGCTGCCTTCCACACAGTGGTGCTGCCTTCCACACAGTGGTGCTGTCTTCCACACAGTGGTGCTGCCTTCCACACAGTGGTGCTGCCTTCACACAGTGGTGCTGCCTTCCACACAGTGGTGCTGCCTTCCACACAGTGGTGCTGCCTTCCACACAGTGGTGCTGCCTTCCACACAGTGGTGCTGCCTTCCACACAGTTGTGCTGCCTTCCACACAGTGGTGCTGCCTTCCACACAGTGGTGCTGCCTTCCACACAGTGGTGCTGCCTTCCACACAGTGGTGCTGCCTTCCACACAGTGCTGCTGCCTTCCACACAGTGGTGCTGCCTTCCACACAGTGGTGCCGCCTTCCACACAGTGGTGCTGCCTTCCACACAGTGGTGCTGCCTTCCACACAGTGGTGCTGCCTTCCACACAGTGGTGCTGCCTTCCACACAGTCGTGCTGTCACAAGGTTCCACACAGTGGTGCTGCTTCCACACAGTGGGGTTGCCTTCCACACAGTGGTGCTGCCTTCCACACAGTGGTGCTGCCTTCCACACAGTGGTGCTGCCTTCCACACAGTGGTGCTGCCTTCCACACAGTGGTGCTGCCTTCCACACAGTGGTGCTGCCTTCCACACAGTGGTGCTGCCTTCCACACAGGGTACAAGAATGTCAAGGTATCCGACAGTACAAGGTATACCAGTACATGTACAAGTAACAGTATGTAAGGTATACCATTACATGTACAAGGTAACCAGTGCTGTACAAGGATACCAGACATGTACAAGGTATACCATACATGTACAAGGATACAAGTATTTCCAAGGTATACAAGTACATGTACAAGTAACAGGTATATGTACAAGAACCAGTGACATGTACAAGGTATACAGTACATGTCATAGGTATTACAGTACATTCAATGTATACAAGTACAGTACAAAGTATTACAAGTACATGTACAAGGTATACAAGTACATGTACAAGGTATACAAGTACATGTACAAGGTAACAAGTACATGTACAAGTATACAAGTACATGCACAAGGTGTACAAGTACATGTACAAAGTACACAAGTACATGTACAAGGTAACAAGTACATGTACAAGGTATACAAGTACATGTACAAGGTATACAAGTACATGTACAAAGTACACAAGTACATGTACAAGGTATACAAGTACATGTACAAGGTATACAAGTACATGTACAAGGTATACAAGTACATGTACAAAGTACACAAGTACATGTACAAGGTATACAAGTACATGTACAAGGTATACAAGTACATGTACAAGGTATACAAGTACATGTACAAAGTACACAAGTACATGTACAAGGTATACAAGTACATGTACAAAGTACACAAGTACATGTACAAGGTATACAAGTACATGCACAAGGAATACTAGTACATGTACAAGGTATACAAGTACATGTACAAAGTACACAAGTACATGTACAAGGTATACAAGTACATGTACAAAGTACACAAATACATGCACAAGGTATACAAGTACATGTACAAGGTATACAAGTACATGTACAAGGTATACAAGTACATGCACAGGTATACAAGTAAATGTACAAGGAATACAAGTACATGTACAAGGTATACAAGTACATGTACAAGGTATACAAGTAAATGTACAAGGTATACAAGTACATGTACAAGGTATACAAGTACATGTACAGGTATACAAGTACATGTACAAGGTATACAAGTACATGCACAAAATACACAAGTACATGTACAAGGTATACAAGTACATGTACAAGGTATACAAGTACATGTACAAGGTATACAAGTACATGTACAAGGTATACAAGTACATGTACAAAGTACACAAGTACATGTACAAGGTATACAAGTACATGTACAAGGTATACAAGTACATGTACAAAGTACACAAGTACATGTACAAGGTATACAAGTACATGTACAAGGTATACAAGTACATGTACAAGGAATACAAGTACATGTACAAAGTACACAAGTACATGTACAAGGTATACAAGTACATGTAAAAAGTACACAAGTACATGTACAAGGTATACAAGTACATGTAAAAGGTATACAAGAAAATGTACAAGGTATACAAGTACATGTACAGGTATACAAGTGCATGTACAAGGCATACAAGTACATGTTCAATGCATACAAGTACATGTACAAGGTATACAAATACATGTACAAGGTATACAAGTACATGAACAAGGTATACAAGTACATGTACAAGGTATACAAGTACATGCACAAGGTATTCAAGTACATGTACAAGGTATACAAGTACATGCAAAAGGTATACAAGTTCATGCACAAGGTATACAAGTACATGTACAAGGTATATAAGAACATGTACAGTATACAAGTACATGTACAAGGTATACAAGTACATTTACAAGGCATACAAGTACATGTACAAGGTATACAAGTATATGTACAATGTATACAAGTACATGTACAAGGTATACAAGTACATGTACAGGTATACAAATACATGTACAAGGTATACAAGTGCGTGTACAAGGTATACAAGTACATGTACAAGGTATACCAGTACATGTACAGGTATACAAGTACATGTACAATGTATACAAGTATATGTACAAGGTATACAAGTACATCTACAATGTATACCAGTACATGCACAAGGTATACCCGCACATGTACAAGGTATAAGAGTACATGTACAAGGTATGCAAGTACATGTACAAAGTATACAAGTACATGTACAAGTTATACAAGTACATGTACAAGGTGTACAAGTACATGTACAAGGTATACAAGTACATGTACAGGAACACAAGTACATGTACAAGGTATACAAGTACATGTACAAAGTATACAAGTACATGTACAAGGTATACAAGTTTATGTACAGGTATACAAGTACTTGTACAAGGTATACAAGTACATGTACAAGGTATACAAGTGCGTGTTCAAGGTTTACAAGTACATGTACAAGGTATACCACTATATGTACAAGGTATACAAGTACATGTACAAGGTATACATGTACATGTACAAGGTATAAAAGTACATGTACAAGGTATACAAGTACATGTAAAAGGTATACAAGTACATGCAAAAGGCATACAAGTACACGTACAACGTATACAAATACATGTACAAGGTATACAAGTACATGCAAATGGAATACAAGTACACGTACAACGTATACAAGTACATGTACAAGATATACAAGTACATGTAGAAGGTATACAAGTGTGAGGTGTAGAAATACATGTACAAGGTATACAAGTACATGTACAAGGTATACAATTACATGTACAAGGTATACAAGTACATGTAAAAGGTATACAAGTACGTGTACAAGGTATACAAGCACATGTGCAAGGTATACAAGTACATGTACAAGGTGTACAAGTACATGTACAAAGTATACAATTACATGTACAAGGTATACAAGTACGTGTACAAGGTATGCAAGTACGTGTACAAGGTATACAAGTACATGTTCAAGGTATACAAGTACATGCAAAAGGAATACAAGTACACGTACAACGAATACAAGTACATGTACAAGATATACAAGTACATGTACAAGGTATACAAGTATATGTACAAGGTATACAAGTGCATGTACAAGGTATACAAGTACATGTACAAGGTATACAAGTACATGTACAAGATATACAAGTACATGTACAAGGTATACAAGCACATGTGGAAGGTATACAAGTACATGTACAAAGTATACAAGCACATGTACAAGATATACAAGTACATGCACAAGGTATACAAGCACATGTGCAAGGTATACAAGTACATGTACAAGATATACAAGTACATGTACAAGGTATACAAGTACATGTACAAGGTATACAAGTACATGTGCAAGGTATACAAGTACATGTACAAGGTATACAAGTACGTGTACAAAGTATACAAGTACATGTACAAGGTATACAAATACATGTACAAGGTATTGAAGTACATGTACAATAATATGTACATGTACAAGGAATACAAGTACATGTACAAGGTATACAAGTACATGTACAATGTATACAAGTGCATGTACAAGGTATACAAGTACATGTACAAGGTACACAAGTACATGTACAAGGTATACAAGTACATGTACAAGGTACAAGTACATGTACAAGGTATACAAGTACATGTACAAGGTATACAAGTACATGTACAAGGTACACAAGTACATGTACAAGGTATACAAGTACATGTACAAGGTATACAAGTACATGTACAAGGTACACAAGTACATGTACAAGGTATACAAGTACATGTACAAGGTATACAAGTACATGTACAAGGTATACAAGTACATGTACAAGGTATACAAGTACATGTACAAGGTATAAAATACATGTACAAGGTATACAAGTACATGTACAAGGTATACAATACATGTACAATGTATACAAGTGCATGTACAAGGTATACAAGTACATGTACAAGGTATACAAGTACATGTAAAAGGTATACAAGTACATGTACAATGGTATAAAAGTACATGTACAAGGTATACAAGTACATGTACAAGGTATACAAGTACATGTACAAGGTATACAAGTACATGTACAAGGTATACAAGTACATGTACAAGGTATAAAAGTACATGTACAAGGTATACAAGTACATGTACAAGGTATACAAGTACATGTACAATGTATACAAGTGCATGTACAAGGTATACAAGTACATGTACAAGGTATACAAGTACATGTACAAGGTATACAAGTACATGTACAAGGTATAAAAGTACATGTACAAGGTATACAAGTACATGTACAAGGTATACAAGTACATGTACAAGGTATACAAGTACATGTACAAGGTATACAAGTACATGTACAAGGTATACAAGTACATGTACAAGGTATACAAGTACATGTACAAGGTATACAAGTACATGTACAAGGATACAAGTACATGTACAAGGTATACAAGTACATGTACAAGGTATACAAGTACATGTACAAGGTATACAAGTACATGTACAAGGTATACAAGTACATGTACAAGGTATACAAGTACATGTACAAGGTATACAGACCATAGCTGACATCAGTGAACATCTACTATATAGAAAGTCCCTTGTTATGCTGAGCATTTCCGCAATTATGTCATTTTGTCCCAGGATGTGACCCACACCAGTCCACTAACACCCAGGATGTGACCCACACCAGTCCACTAACACCCAGGATGTGACCCACACCAGTCCACTAGCACCCAGGATGTGACCCACACCAGTCCACTAACACCCAGGATGTGGCCCACACCAGTCCACTAACACCCAGGATGTGACCCACACCAGTCCACTAACACCCAGGATGTGACCCACACCAGTCCACTAACACCCAGGATGTGACCCACACCAGTCCACTAACACCCAGGATGTGACCCACACCAGTCCACTAACACCCAGGATGTGGCCCACACCAGTCCACTAACACCCAGGATGTGACCCACACCAGTCCACTAACACCCAGGATGTGACCCACACCAGTCCACTAAACACCCAGGATGTGACCCACACCAGTCCACTAACACCCAGGATGTGGCCACACCAGTCCACTAACACCCAGGATGTGACCCACACCAGTCCACAACACCCAGGATGTGACCCACACAGTCCACTAACACCCAGGATGTGACCCAACCAGTCCACTAACACCCAGGATGTGACCCACACCAGTCACTAACACCCAGGATGTGACCCACACCAGTCCACTAACACCCAGGATGTGACCCACACCAGTCCACTAACACCCAGGATGTGACCCACTACCAGTCCACTAACACCCAAGATGTGACCCACACCAGTCCACTAACACCCAGGATGTGACCCACACCAGTCCACTAACACCCAGGATGTGACCCACACCAGTCCACTAGCACCCAGGATGTGACCCACACCAGTCCACTAACAGGACCCCCAGGTATGTGTACCCACACCAGTCCCTAACACCCAGGATGTGACCCACACCAGTCCACTAACACCCAGGATGTGACCCCACACCAGATCCACTAACACCCAGGATGTGACCCACACCAGTCCATTAACACCCAGGATGTGACCCACACCAGTCCACTAACACCCAGGATGTGGCCCACACCAGTCCATTAACACCCAGTATGTGACCCACACCAGTCCACTAACACTCAGGATGTGACCCGCACCAGTCCACTAACACCCAGGATGTGACCCTCACCAGTCCAGTACCACCCAGGATGTGATCCACACCAGTCCACTAACACCCAGGATGCCACCCATACCTAACACCCAGGATGTGACCCACACTATTCCACTAACACCCAGGATGTTACCCACACCAGTGCACTAACACGCAGGATGCGACCCACACCATTCCACTAACACCCAGGATGCCACCCACACCAGTCCACTAACACCCAGGATGCGACCCACACCAGTCCACTAACACCAAGGATGTGACCCACACCAGTCCACTAACACCCAGGATGGGACCCACACTAGTCCACTAGCACCCAGGATGCGACCCACACCAGTCCACTAACACCCAGGATGTGACCCACACCAGTCCACTAACACCCAGGATGTGACCCACACCAATCCACTAACACTCAGGATGTGACCCACACCAGTTCACTAACACCCAGGATGTGACCCACACCAGTCCACTAACACCCAGGATGTGACCCACACCAGTCCACTAACACCCAGAATGTGACCCACACCAATCCACTAACACTCAGGATGTGACCCACACCAGTTCACTAACATCCAGGATGTGACCTACACCAGTCCACTAACACCCAGGATGTGACCCACACCAGTCCACTAACACCCATGATGAGTCCCACGCCAGTCCACTAACACCCAGGATGTGACCCACACCAGTCCACTAACACCCACGATGCGACCCACACCAGTCCACTAATACCAAGGATGTGACCCACACCAGTCCACTAACACCCAGGATGCCACCCACACCAGTCCACTAAAACCCAGGATGCCACCCACACCAGTCCACTAACACCCAGGATGCGACCCACACCAGTCCACTAACCCAGATGTGAACCCCACACCAGTCCCACTAACACCCAGGATGTGACCCACACCAGTCCACTAACACCCAGGATCTGACCCACACCATTCCACTTACACCCATGAGGCCACCCACACCAGTCCACAAACACCCAGAATGTGACCCACACCAGTCCACTAACACCCAGGATGCCACCCATACCTAACACCCAGGATGTGACCCACACTATTCCACTAACACCCAGGATGTTACCCACACCAGTGCACTAACACGCAGGATGCGACCCACACCATTCCACTAACACCCAGGATGCCACCCACATCAGTCCACTAACACCCAGGATGTATCCCACACCAGTCTACTAACACCCAGGATGCCACCCACGACATCCACTAACACCCAGATATGACCCACACCAGTCCACTAACACCCAGATGTGACCCACACCAGTCCACTAACACCCATGATGCGTCCCACGCCAGTCCACTAACACCCAGGATGTGACCCACACCAGTCCACTAACACCCACGATGCGACCCACACCAGTCCACTAACACCCAGGATACGACCCACATCAGTCCACTAACACCCAGGTTGTGACCCACACCAGTCCACTAACACCCAGGATGCGACCCACACCAGTCCACTAACACCCATGATGAGTCCCACGCCAGTCCACTAACACCCAGGATGTGACCCACACCAGTCCACTAACACCCACGATGCGACCCACACCAGTCCACTAACACCAAGGATGTGACCCACACCAGTCCACTAACACCCAGGATGCCACCCACACCAGTCCACTAAAACCCAGGATGCCACCCACACCAGTCCACTAACACCCAGGATGCGACCCACACCAGTCCACTAACTCCCAGGATGTGACCCACACCAGTCCGCTAACACCCAGGATGTGACCCACACCAGTCCACTAACACCCAGGATCTGACCCACACCATTCCACTTACACCCAGGAGGCCACCCACACCAGTCCACCAACACCCAGAATGTGACCCACACCAGTCCACTAACACCCAGGATGCCACCCATACCTAACACCCAGGATGTGACCCACACTATTCCACTAACACCCAGGATGTTACCCACACCAGTGCACTAACACGCAGGATGCGACCCACACCATTCCACTAACACCCAGGATGCCACCCACACCAGTACACTAACACCCAGGATGTATCCCACACCAGTCTACTAACACCCAGGATGCCACCCACACCAGTCCACTAACACCCAAGATATGACCCACACCAGTCCACTAACACCCAGGATGTGACCCACACCAGTCCACTAACACCCATGATGCGTCCCACGCCAGTCCACTAACACCCAGGATGTGACCCACACCAGTCCACTAACACCCACGATGCGACCCACACCAGTCCACTAACACCCAGGATACGACCCACATCAGTCCACTAACACCCAGGTTGTGACCCACACCAGTCCACTAACACCCAGGATGCGACCCACACCAGTCCACTAACACCAAGGATGTGACCCACACCAGTCCATTAACACCCAGGATGCGACCCACACCAGTCCACTAACACCCAGGATGCGACCCACACCAGTCCACTAACACCAAGGATGTGACCCACACCAGTCCACTAACACCCAGGATGGGACCCACACTAGTCCACTAGCACCCAGGATGCGACCCACACCAGTCCACTAACACCCAGGATGTGACCCACACCAGTCCACTAACACCCAGGATGTGACCCACACCAATCCACTAACACTCAGGATGTGACCCACACCAGTTCACTAACACCCAGGATGTGACCCACACCAGTCCACTAACACCCAGGATGTGACCCACACCAGTCCACTAACATCCATGATGTGTCCCACGCCAGTCCACTAACACCCAGGATGTGACCCACACCAGTCCACTAACACCCACGATGCGACCCACACCAGTCCACTAACACCAAGGATGTGACCCACACAAGTCCACTAACACCCAGGATGCCACCCACACCAGTCCACTAAAACCCAGGATGCCACCCACACCAGTCCACTAACACCCAGGATGCGACCCACACCAGTCCACTAACTCCCAGGATGTGACCCACACCAGTCCACTAACACCCAGGATACGACCCACACCAGTCCACTAACACCCAGGATGTGACCCACGCCAGTCCACTAACACCCAGGATGCGACTCACACCAGTCCACTTATACCCAGGATGCGACCCACACCAGTCCACTAGCACCAAGGATGCGACCCACACCAGTCCACTAACACCAAGGATGTGACCCACACCTGTCCACTAACACCCAGGATGTGATCCACACCTGTCCACTAACACCCAGGATGGGACCCACACCAGTCCACTAACACCCTGGATGTGACCCACACCTGTCCACTAACACCCAGGATGTGACCCACACCTGTCCACTAACACCCAGGATGTGACCCAAACCAGTCCACTAACACCCAGGATGTGACCCACACCTGTCCTCTAACACGCAGGATGTGACCCACACCAGTCCACTAACACCCAGGATGTGACCCACACCTGTCCACTAACACCCAGGATGTGACCCACACCAGTCCTCTGACACCCAGGATGTGACCCACACCATTCCATTAACACCCAGGATGTGACCCACACCAGTCCACTAACACCCAGGATGTGACCCACACCAGTCCACTAACACCCAGGATGTGACCCACACCAGTCCACTAACACCCAGGATGTGACCCACACCAGTCCACTAACACCCAGGATGTGACCCACACCAGTCCACTAAACACCAGGATTGACCCACACCAGTCCACTAACACCCAGATTGACCCACACCAGTCCACTAACACCCAGGATGCCACCCACACCAGTCCACTAACACCCAGGATGTGACCCACACCAGTCCACTAACACCCAGGATGCCACCCACACCAGTCTCCTAACACCCAGGATGTGACCCAAACCATTCCACTAACACCCAGGATGTGACCCACACCAGTCCACTAACACCCAGGATGTGACCCACACCAGTCCACTAACACCCAGGATGTGACCCACACCAGTCCACTAACACCCTGGTACCCATTTTACTGATGGGCGAACTTGGACAACCGGTGTAAGGAAACACGCCTAATGTTTCTACCCTCTCCGGGACTCGAACCCGGACACTCAGCGTGCGTAGCAAAAGCTTTTGCCACCAGGCACCACCACCTCGTATTTGTGTTAAATTAACAAAAATTAACCTGTAGACTTGAATACTGATGTACACTAACAGCCCCTTTTGAGGCTGGCGACATTGCAGACCTGGAGAATGTACAAAGAACTTTCACGGTATACATGAGCACGATAAGGCACCTAAACTACTGGGAACTGTTGAAGGTCCTTGATCTGTATTCCCTGGAACGCAGGCGAGAGAGATACATTATAATATACACTTGGAAGGTCCTGGAGGGATTGGTACCAAACCTGCACACGAAAATCACTCCATATGAAAGCAAAAGCCTCGGCAGGAGATGCAACATTCCCTCGATGAAAAGCAGAGGTGCCACGAGTACACTGAGAGACAACACAGTAAGTGTCCGGGGACCAAGACTGTTCAACTGCCTCCCAGCCCCAAATCTTGATAGGAATGCAGTAAACTTCTATGGGACGAAATTCGTAAGGCATCTACATACGAAAATGTTGTGCTAATGGGAGATTTCAACTATAGACAGATTGACTGGAGCAATTTGACAGGAAATTTAGAGTCGGGTGACTTTCTTGATACGATCCAGGATTGTTTTTTAAAACAGTTTGTGACAGAGCCAACTAGGGGAAATAACCTCCTTGACTTGGTTCTTGCCAGTAGGGAAACACTAATTAATAATCTTGAGGTTAATGATGAGCTTGGGGAGAGTGATCACAAATCACTCAGTTTTAACATATCATGGAATTCCCCTAATAATGGCAATCAAGTCTCCGTCCCTGACTTTCGCTTGGCTGATTTCATAGGACTGAAAAATTACTTAGGTGGGCTGAACTGGAATGACCTGACTAGGGGTCAGGTAGGTGGTGATGGTTGCCGATATGATGCTTTCCAGGGCATAGTTCTAGCTGCTCAGTCAATATTATGTTCCAAATAGGGAAATCAGATCAAACAAAAATGATCCTAAATGGATGAACAATAGATTAAAATATCTGATTGGTCAAAAGAGAGGCATATATAGGCAAATCAAAAGAGGAGAGGGCAATTAAGAAATCGATATATTCAGTTAAAGAGAGAAATAAAAAAGGGAATTAGAAAAGCAAATAGAGATTATGAGGTTAAAGTTGCAAGAGAATCGAAGACTAACCCAAAAGGATTCTTTCAGGTATACAGAAGTAAGATCAGGACAAGATAGGCCCACTCAAAGTTCCTCGGTCAGCTCACTGACAGTGATAAGGAAATGTGTAGAATTTTTAACACATACTTCCTCTCAGTTTTACACAGGAGATACCAGCGATATTCCAGTAATGATAAATTATGTAGAACAGGACGATAATAAACTGTGCACTATAGGGTCACAAGTGACATGGTCCTTAGGCAAATAGATAAATTAAAACCTAACAAATCCCAGGCCCTGATGAACTGTATGCAAGGGTTCTAAAGGAATGTAAAGAGGAGCTTAGCACACCTTTGGCTAATCTTTTCAACATATCACTACAAACTGGCATGGTGCCAGATAAGTGGAAAATGGCAAATGTGATACCTATTTTCAAAACAGGTGACAGGTCCTTAGCTTCGAACTATAGACCAATAAGCCTAACCTCCATAGTGGGAAAATTTATGGAATCAATAATTTTCCGAGGCAGTTCGTAGCCACCTTGAAAAGCATAAATTAATCAACGAATCTCAGCATGGTTTACAAAGGGCGTTCCTGCCTTACGAATTTATTAACTTTTTTCACTAAGGTATTTGAGGAGGTAGATCATGGTAATGAATATGATATTGTGTATATGGACTTCAGTAAGGCTTTTGACAGGGTCCCACATCAGAGACTATTGAGGAAAATTAAAGCACATGGAATAGGAGGAGAAATTTTTTCCTGGATAGAGGCATGGTTGACAAATAGGCAGCAGAGAGTTTGCATAAATGGGGAGAAATCAGAGTGGGGAAGCGTCACGAGCGGTGTTCCACAGGGGTCAGTGTTGGGCCCCCTGCTGTTCACAATCTACATAAACGACATAGATGAGGGCATAAAAGAGCGACATCGGCAAGTTTGCCGATGACACCAAAATAGGCCGTCGAATTCATTCTGACGAGGACATTCGAGCACTCCAGGAAGATTTGATATAGACTGATGCAGTGGTCGGAGAAGTGGCAGATTGCAGTTTAATATAGACAAATGCAAAGTTCTAAATGTTGGACAGGACAATAACCAGTGCCACATATAAACTAAATAATGTAGATCTTAATATTACGGATTGCGAAAAAGATTTAGGAGTTCTGGTTAGCAGTAATCTGAAACCAAGACAACAGTGCAATAAGTGTTCGCAATAAAGCTAATAGAATCCTTGGCTTCATATCAAGAAGCATAAAAATAGGAGTCCTCAGGTTGTTCTTCAACTCTATACATCCTTGGTTAGGCCTCATTTAGATTATGCTGCACAGTTTTGGTCACCGTATTACAGAATGGATATAAATTCTCTGGAAAAGTACAAAGGAGGATGACAAAGATGATCCCATGGTATCAGAAACCTTCCCTATAGGATAGACTAAGGGGCCCTGAAACTGCACTCTCTAGAAAGACGTAGAATTAGGGGGAAAATGATTGAGTTTATAAGTGGAAGCCCGGAATAAAAAAAGGGGGATGTAAATATGGGGCTGAAAATATCTAGCCTAGACAGGACTCGCAGCAATGGTTTTAAGTTGGAAAAATTCAGATTCAGGAGGGATATAGGAAAGTACTGGTTTGGTAATAGAGTTGTGGATGAGTGGAACAAACTCCCAAGTACCGTTATAGAGGCCAGAACGTTGTGTAGCCTTAAAAATAGGTTGGATAAATACATGAGTAGATGTGGGTGGGTGTGAGTTGGACCTGATAGCTTGTGCTAACAGGTCGGTTGCCGTGTTCCTCCCTTAAGTCAATGTGACCTGACCTGACTAGGTTGGGTGCATTGGCTTAAGCCGGTAGGGACTTGGACCTGCCTCGCATGGGCCAGTAGGCCTTCTGCAGTGTTCCTTCGTTCTTATGTTCTTATGTTCTTATAAGGGGGATTACCAATAGACCCCTGACTGTCTTCAAGAAGGCACTGGACAGGCACCTAAAGTCAGTACCTGACCAACCAGGCTGTGCTTTGTACGTCAGTTTGCGTAACAGCCTGGTTGATCAGACCCTGATCCACCATAACGCCTGGTATCAGACCGAGCCGCGGGGGCGTTGACCCCCGAAACCGTCTCCAGGTAAACCCCCGGTAAACCTAACCTAACGTAAAGTAACGTAAAGCAACGTAACCAAACGTAACCTAACCTAACGTTCCCTAACCTAACGTAAACTAACCTAACCTAACGTTCCCTAACTTAACGTAAAGTAACGTAACCTAACGTTCCCTAACTTAACGTAAACTAACGTAACCTAACGTTCCCTAACCTAACGTAACGTTCCCTAACCTAACGTAAACTAACCTAACGTTCCCTAACTTAACGTAAAGTAACGTAACCTAACGTTCCCTAACTTAACGTAAAGTAACGTAACCTAACGTTCCCTAACTTAACGTAAAGTAACGTAACCTAACGTTCCCTAACTTAACGTAAAGTAACGTAACCTAGCGTTCCCTAACTTAACGTAAAGTAACGTAACCTAACGTTCCCTAACTTAACGTAAAGTAACGTAAACTAACCTAACGTAAAGTAACGTAACGTAACGTTCCCTAACTTAACGTAAAGTAACGTAAACTAACCTAACGTTCCCTAACTTAACGTAAAGTAACGTAAACTAACCTAACGTAAAGTAACGTAACGTAACGTTCCCTAACTTAACGTAAAGTAACGTAAACTAACCTAACGTTCCCTAACTTAACGTAAAGTAACGTAAACTAACCTAACGTTCCCTAACTTAACGTAAACTAACCTAACCTAACTCAATGGGATTTACGTTTATGGTAACTGTGTCACATAATTACGTCGGTTTTATCCTAATAATGCTCCTATAACCACTAAAAACCGTTATTTAACATTGTTAAAGTTTGGAGAACTTAACTCCATTGTATTGTGCTGGGTAGTAATTGGATGGGTGACCAGTTTAAAACTGCTAGTTGAGCTACTGCTTCTGGAGATTTCTGGCCGAGACTTCCAGATTTCGGGCCCTTATATGTATATTAAATTTTTGAAGAGATGTATCCTGACACGAGGGATGTCATGGAGATGTTTGTGTCCAGGATGATGTCTGTGTGTCCCGTTGTAGCTGGGAAGACACTGCCACAGAGATGTTTGTGTCCAGGATGATGTCTGTGAGTCCCGTTGTAGCTGGGAAGACACTGCCACAGAGATGTTTGTGTCCAGGATGATGTCTGTGTGTCCCGTTGTAGCTGGGAAGACACTGCCACAGAGATGTTTGTGTCCAGGATGATGTCTGTGTGTCCCGTTGTAGCTGGGAAGACACTGCCAAAGAGATGTTTGTGTCCAGGATGATGTCTGTGTGTCCCGTTGTGGCTGGGAAGACACTTCCACAGAGATGTTTGTGTCCAGGATGATGTCTGTGTGTCCCGTTGTAGCTGGGAAGACACTGCCACAGAGATGTTTGTGTCCAGGATGATGTCTGTGTGTCCCGTTGTGGCTGGGAAGACACTGCCACAGAGATGTTTGTGTCCAGGATGATGTCTGTGTGTCCCGTTGTAGCTGGGAAGACACTGTCACAGAGATGTTTGTGTCCAGGATGATGTCTGTGTGTCCCGTTGTAGCTGGGAAGACACTGCCACAGAGATGTTTGTGTCCAGGATGATGTCTGTGTGTCCGTTGTAGCTGGGAAGACACTGTCACAGAGATGTTTTGTGTCCAGGATGATGTCTGTGTGTCCCGTTGTAGCTGGGAAGACACTGTCACAGAGATGTTTGTGTCCAGGATGATGTCTGTGTGTCCCGTTGTAGCTGGAAGACACTGCCACAGAGATGTTTGTGTCCAGGATGATGTCTCTGTGTCCCGTTGTAGCTGGGAAGAACACTGCCACAGAGATGTTTGTGTCCAGGATGATGTCTGTGTGTCCCGTTGTGGCTGGAAAGACACTGCCACAGAGATGTTTGTGTCCAGATGATGTCTCTGTGTCCCGTTGTAGCTGGGAAGACACTGCCACAGAGATGTTTGTGTCCAGGATGATGTCTGTGTGTCCCGTTGTAGCTGGGAAGACACTGTCACGGAGATGTTTGTGTCCAGGATGATGTCTGTGTGTCCCGTTGTAGCTGGGAAACACTGCCACAGAGATGTTTGTATCCAGGATGATGTCTGTGTCCCGTTGTAGCTGGGAAGACACTGTCACAGAGATGTTTGTGTCCAGGATGATGTCTGTGTGTCCCGTTGTAGCTGGGAAGACACTGCCACAGAGATGTTTGTGTCCAGGATGATGTCTCTGTGTCCCGTTGTAGCTGGGAAGACACTGCCACAGAGATGTTTGTGTCCAGGATGATGTCTGTGTGTCCCGTTGTGGCTGGGAAGACACTGCCACAGAGATGTTTGTGTCCAGGATGATGTCTGTGTGTCCCGTGTAGCTGGGAAGACACTGCCACAGAGATGTTTGTGTCCAGGATGATGTCTGTGTGTCCCGTTGTAGCTGGGAAGACACTGCCACAGAGATGTTTGTGTCCAGGATGATGTCTGTGTGTCCCGTTGTAGCTGGGAAGACACTGCCACAGAGATGTTTGTGTCCAGGATGATGTCTGTGTGTCCCGTTGTAGCTGGGAAGACACTGCCACAGAGATGTTTGTGTCCAGGATGATGTCTGTGTGTCCCGTTGTAGCTGGGAAGACACTGTCACAGAGATGTTTGTGTCCAGGATGATGTCTGTGTGTCCCGTTGTAGCTGGGAAGACACTGTCACAGAGATGTTTGTGTCCAGGATGATGTCTGTGTGTCCCGTTGTAGCTGGGAAGACACTGCCACAGAGATGTTTGTGTCCAGGATGATGTCTCTGTGTCCCGTTGTAGCTGGGAAGACACTGCCACAGAGATGTTTGTGTCCAGGATGATGTCTGTGTGTCCCGTTGTGGCTGGAAAGACACTGCCACAGAGATGTTTGTGTCCAGGATGATGTCTCTGTGTCCCGTTGTAGCTGGGAAGACACTGCCACAGAGATGTTTGTGTCCAGGATGATGTCTGTGTGTCCCGTTGTAGCTGGGAAGACACTGTCACGGAGATGTTTGTGTCCAGGATGATGTGTGTGTGTCCCGTTGTAGCTGGGAAGACACTGCCACAGAGATGTTTGTATCCAGGATGATGTCTGTGTCCCGTTGTAGCTGGGAAGACACTGTCACAGAGATGTTTGTGTCCAGGATGATGTCTGTGTGTCCCGTTGTAGCTGGGAAGACACTGCCACAGAGATGTTTGTGTCCAGGATGATGTCTCTGTGTCCCGTTGTAGCTGGGAAGACACTGCCACAGAGATGTTTGTGTCCAGGATGATGTCTGTGTGTCCCGTTGTGGCTGGGAAGACACTGCCACAGAGATGTTTGTGTCCAGGATGATGTCTGTGTGTCCCGTTGTAGCTGGGAAGACACTGCACAGAGATGTTTGTGTCCAGGATGATGTCTGTGTGTCCCCGTTGTAGCTGGGAAGACACTGCCACAGAGATGTTTGTGTCCAGGATGATGTCTGTGTGTCCCGTTGTAGCTGGGAAGACACTGCCACAGAGATGTTTGTGTCCAGGATGATGTCTGTGTTCCCGTTGTAGCTGGGAAGACACTGCCACAGAGATGTTTGTGTCCAGGATGATGTCTGTGTGTCCCGTTGTAGCTGGGAAGACACTGTCACAGAGATGTTTGTGTCCAGGATGATGTCTGTGTGTCCCGTTGTAGCTGGGAAGACACTGCCACAGAGATGTTTGTGTCCAGGATGATGTCTGTGGTGTCCCGTTGTAGCTGGGAAGACACTGTCACAGAGATGTTTGTGTCCAGGATGATGTCTGTGTGTCCCGTTGTAGCTGGGAAGACACTGCCACAGAGATGTTTGTGTCCAGGATGATGTCTGTGTGTCCCGTTGTAGCTGGGAAGACACTGCCACAGAGATGTTTGTGTCCAGATGATGTCTGTGTGTCCCGTTGTAGCTGGGAAGACACTGCCACAGAGATGTTTGTGTCCAGGATGATGTCTGTGTGTCCCGTTGTAGCTGGGAAGACACTGCCACAGAGATGTTTGTGTCCAGGATGATGTCTGTGTGTCCCGTTGTAGCTGGGAAGACACTGCTTCAGTTGGGGATAAATATTGTCAATGATTTGACCGTAAATACAGGTGGCACAGTAGTACCAGTGGATGTTTTGTACAGTGAGTAGGTACTGTGAGTAGGTACAGTGAGCAGGTGTGTTGTCTAGCATAGTTAACAGTATAACTAGTAGTGTTTGTGGTACATAGTGACGTATTTTTGACGCGATCCAAGATGTTTTAGATACTTAAGTGTTGGATATGGGTTTCCCTTATTATGTTTAGCAATATCGATGTTAAACGTAATGTTTAGCTGGACCTTACTTGCTATACTCTCAAACATAATGTTGAAGATTTTGTCTATATTAAGTGAGAGTTTATTGGCAGTCATCAAGGCTGCTCTTGATAATAGTGTTGAGTGAGGGTAGATTATGGTAGCAGGTGACAGAAGTTGTTGTTGTCAGCAGAGAGAATAGGTGTAAGTTGGGTAGCAAGTGGATGGGTGGCTGGTAGTGGACAGCAAGTGGATGGGTGGCTGGTAGTGGACAGCAAGTGGATGGTGACTGGTAGTGGGCAGCAAGTGGATGGATAACTGGTAGTGGGCAGCAAGTGGATGGATAACTGGTAGTGGGCAGCAAGTGGATGGATAACTGGTAGTGGGCAGCAAGTGGATGGATAACTGGTAGTGGGCAGCAAGTGGATGGATAACTGGTAGTGGGCAGCAAGTGGATGGATAACTGGTAGTGAGCAGCAAATGGATGAATAACTGGGAGTGGGCAGCAAGTGGATGAATAACTGGTAGTGGGCAGCAAGTGGATGGATAACTGGTAGTGGGCAGCAAGTGGATGGATAACTGGTAGTGGGCAGCAAGCGGATGGATACCTGGTAGTGGGCAGCAAGTGGATGGATAACTGGTAGCGGGCAGCAAGCGGATGGATACCTGGTAGTGGGCAGCAAGTGGATGGATAACTGGTAGCGGGCAGCAAGCGGATGGATAACTGGTAGTGGGCAGCAAATGGATGAATAACTGGAGTGGGCAGCAAGTGGATGGATAACTGGTAGTGGGCAACAAGTGAATGGATAGCTGGTAGTGGGCAGCAATGGATGGATAACTGGTAGTGGGCAGCAAGTGGATGGATAACTGGGAGTGGGCAGCAAGTGGATGGATAACTGGTAGTGGGCAGCAAGTGGATGGATAACTGGTAGTGGGCAGCAAGTGGATGGATAACTGGTAGCGGGCAGCAAGCGGATGGATACCTGGTAGTGGGCAGCAAATGGATGAATAACTGGGAGTGGGCAGCAAGTGGATGGATAACTGGTAGTGGGCAACAAGTGAATGGATACTGGTAGTGGGCAGCAAGTGGATGGATAACTGGTAGTGGGCAGCAAGTGGATGGATAACTAGTAGTGGGCAACAAGTGGATGGATAACTGGTAGTGGGCAGCAAGTGGATGGATAACTGGTAGTGGCAGCAAGTGGATGGATAAATAGTAGTGGGCAACAAGTGGATGGATAACTGGTAGTGGGCAGCAAATGGATGAATAACTGGGAGTGGGCAGCAAGTGGATGGATAACTGGTAGTGGGCAACAAGTGAATGGATAGCTGGTAGTGGGCAGTAAGTGGATGGATAACTGGTATGGGCAGCAAGTGATGGATAACTGGTAGTGGGCAACAAGTGAATGGATAGCTGGTAGTGGGCAGCAAGTGGATGGATAACTGGTAGTGGGCAGCAAGTGGATGGATAAATAGTAGTGGGCAACAAGTGGATGGATAACTGGTAGTGGGCAGCAAGTGGATGGAAAACTGGTAGTGGGCAGCAAGTGGATGGATAACTGGTAGTGGGTAGCAAGTGGATGGATAACTAGTAGTGGGCAGCAAGTGGATGGATAAACTGGTAGTGGGCAGCAAGTGGATGGATAACTGTAGTGGCCAGCAAGTGGATGGATAACTGTAGTGGCAGCAAGTGGATGGATAACTAGTAGTGGGCAGCAAGTGGATGGATAACAGGTAGTGGGCAGCAAGTGGATGGATAGCTGGTAGTGGGCAGCAAGTGGATGGATAACTAGTAGTGGGGCAGCAAGTGGATGGATAACTGGTAGTGGGCAACAAGTGGATGGATAGCTGGTAGTGGGCAGCAAGTGATGGATAACTGGTAGTGGGCAGCAAGTGGATGGATAACTGGTAGTGGGCAACAAGTGAATGGATAGCTGGTAGTGGGCAGCAAGTGGATGGATAACTGGTAGTGGGCAGCAAGTGGATGGATAACTAGTAGTGGGCAACAAGTGGATGGATAACTGGTAGTGGGCAGCAAGTGGATGGATAACTGGTAGTGGGCAGCAAGTGGATGGATAACTGGTAGTGGGTAGCAAGTGGATGGATAACTAGTAGTGGGCAGCAAGTGGATGGATAACTGGTAGTGGTCAGCAGTGGATGGATAACTGTAGTGGGCACAAGTGGATGGATAACTAGTAGTGGGCAGCAAGTGGATGGATAACTGGTAGTGGGCAGCAAGTGGATGGATAACTGGTAGTGGGCAGCAAGTGGATGGATAGCTGGTAGTGGGCAGCAAGCGGATGGATAACTGGTAGTGGCAGCAAGTGGATGATAACTGGTAGTGGGCAGCAAGTGGATGGATAACTGGTAGCGGGCAGCAAGCGGATGGATACCTGGTAGTGGGCAGCAAATGGATGAATAACTGGGAGTGGGCAGCAAGTGGATGGATAACTGGTAGTGGGCAACAAGTGAATGGATAGCTGGTAGTGGGCAGCAAGTGGATGGATAACTGGAAGTGGGCAGCAAGTGGATGGATAACTGGTAGTGGGCAACAAGTGAATGGATAGCTGGTAGTGGGCAGCAAGTGGATGGATAACTGGTAGTTGGCAGCAAGTGGATGGATAACTAGTAGTGGGCAACAAGTGGATGGATAACTGGTAGTGGGCAGCAAGTGGATGGATAACTGGTAGTGGGCAGCAAGTGGATGGATAACTGGTAGTGGGTAGCAAGTGGATGGATAACTAGTAGTGGGCAGCAAGTGGATGGATAACTGGTAGTGGGCAGCAAGTGGATGGATAACTGGTAGTGGGCAGCAAGTGGATGGATAAACTAGTAGTGGGCAGCAAGTGGGATGGATACTGGTAGTGGGCAGCAAGTGGATGGATAACTGGTAGTGGGCAGCAAGTGGATGGATAACTAGTAGTGGGCAGCAAGTGGATGGATAACTGGTAGTGGGCAGCAAGTGGATGGATAACTGGTAGTGGCAACAAGTGGATGGATAACTGGTAGTGGGCAACAAGTGGATGGATAACTGGTAGTGGGCAGCAAGTGGATGGATAACTAGTAGTGGGCAGCAAGTGGATGGATAACTAGTAGTGGGCAGCAAGTGGATGGATAACTGGTAGTGGGCAGCAAGTGGATGGATAACTGGTAGTGGGCAGCAAGTGGATGGATAACTAGTAGTGGGCTGCAAGTGGATGGATAACTGGTAGTGGGCAGCAAGTGGATGGATAACTGGTAGTGGGCAGCAAGTGGATGGATAACTGGTAGTGGGCAGCAAGTGGATGGATAACTAGTAGTGGGCAGCAAGTGGATGGATAACTGGTAGTGGGCAACAAGTGGATGGATAACTGGTAGTGGGCAGCAAGTGGATGGATAATTGGTAGTGGGCAACAAGTGGATGGATAACTAGTAGTGGGCAGCAAGTGGATGGATAACTGGCAGTGGGCAACAAGTGGATGGATAACTGGTAGTGGGCAGCAAGTGGATGGATAACTAGTAGTGGGCAGCAAGTGGATGGATACGTTGTGCTGGCATTTCACCTTCATCACTGGACCACAATCTCTGAGACGGTATTCCAAGGTTCATGATCATAAGGAATTACAATCTCGCCTCACTTAACGACGGAGTTCTGTTCAAAAGCTAATTCCTCGTTAAGCGAATTCGTCGTTAAGTGAGGAACATACTATAATGGTAGTGGGTTTGTGTCAACCATCTTTGATATTGTTTTAGTGTCACCTTTGCACCATAATATAAAAGAAATCAGCTCCATTATACTATATTTAGGTATTAATACTGGTCAGAGTCCGTCGTAAGTCCGAGTTGTCGGTAAACGAGTACGTCGCTAAGTGAGGAGAGGGCACTCAGAGGCGCTTTACGTCTCGAAATAATTCAGTGAATATTTAGAAAGTATTATAAAGTGCAAAATAATTATATTTTGAGTAAGTAATGTTTCAAGTTGGGAAGAGTTAAGCGTTATTGGTATATTATTATTATTATTATTATTATTATTATTATTATTATCAATTATAATATTTAAAAATATCTGGTAGGGTATAACAGGGTCAAAACGTTGTGGTGTTTAATACCTTCACTGATCCAGGAGGTTTGGAAGCTATTTCTGATATAATTAAAGGATTTGATACCTATAACCCAAGATTAAGCTCAATAATGATGGCCAATCTAGACGCGTTCTGTTTTCAGGTCATATTTTGTACACACGGTTTATTTTAGCTTGCTGGTTCATAACAGCGTGTGTGTGTGTGCACCTATTTGTGGTTGCAGGGGTCGAGTCGTAGCTCCTGGCCCCCGCCTCTTCCTTGTGTTGAAAATTGTTAGCGGCACACACAGCGTCTCAACTGTGTGTGTTTAGCTATTTGTGAGATAAGATTTTGTTGATATTTTTAGCCCTGGGGAGGGTTAGATACCCAGGATAACCCAGGGTAGGGAGTGTTAACCACCCAGGATAACCCAGAGTAGGGAGAGTTAGCCACCCAGGATAACCAAGGGTAGGAAGTGTTAGCCACCCAGGATAGCCCAGGGTAGGGAGTGTTAGCCACCCAGGATAACCAAGGGTAGGAAGCGTTCGCCACCCAGGATAACCCAGGGTAGGGAGTGTTAGCCACCCAGGATTATCCAGGGCAGGGAGTGTTAGCCACCCAGAATAACTCAGGGTAGGGAGTCTTAGCCACCCAGGATAACCCAGGGTAGGGAGTCTTAGATACCCAGGATAACCCAGGGTAGGGAGTGCTAGCCACCCAGGATAACCCAGGGTAGGGAGTGTTAGATACCCAGGATAACCCAGGGTAGGGAGAGCTAGCCACCCAGGATAACCCAGGGTAGGAAGCGTTCGCCACCCAGGATAACCCAGGGTAGGGAGTGTTAGCCACCCAGGATTATCCAGGGCAGGGAGTGTTAGCCACCCAGGATAACCCAGGGTATGGAGTGTTAGCCACCCAGGATAGCCCAGGGTAGTGAGTGTTAGCCACCCAAGATAACCCAGGGTAGGGAGTGTTAGCGCCACCCGGGATAACCCAGGGTATGGAGTGTTAACCACCCAGGATAACCGAGGGTAGGGAGTGTTAACCACCTCGGATAACCCAAGGAAGGGAGGGTTAACCACCCAGGATAACACAGGGTAGGGAGGGTTAACCACCCAAGATAACCCAGGGTAGGGAGGGTTAACCACCCAGGATAACCCAGGGTAGTGAGTGTTAACCACCCAGGATAACCCAGGGTAGGGAGTGTTTGATACCCAGGATAACCCAGGGTAGGGAGTGTTAGCCACCCAGGATAATCCAGGGTAGGGAGTGCTAGCGACCCAGGATACCCAAGGGTAGGGAGTGTTATCCACCCAGGATAACCCAGGGTAGGGAGTGTTAGTCACCCAGGATAACCCAGGATAGGGAGTGTTAACCACCCAGGATAATCCAGGGTAGGGAGTGCTAGCCACCCAGGATAACCCAGAGTAGGGAGTGTTAGCCACCCAGGATAACCCAGGGTAGGGAGTGTTAGCCACCCAGGATAACCCAGGGTAGGGAGTGTTAGCCACCCAGGATAACCCAGGGTAGGGAGTGTTAGCCACCCAGGATAACCCAGGGTAGGGAGTGTTAGCCACCCAGGATAACCCAGGGTAGTGAGTGTTAGCCACCCAAGATAACCCAGGGTAGGGAGTGTTAGCCACCCAGGATAACCCAGGGTATGGAGTGTTAGCCACCCAGGATAGCCCAGGGTAGTGAGTGTTAGCCACCCAAGATAACCCAGGGTAGGGAGTGTTAGCGCCACCCGGGATAACCCAGGGTATGGAGTGTTAACCACCCAGGATAACCGAGGGTAGGGAGTGTTAACCACCTCGGATAACCCAGGGAAGGGAGGGTTAACCACCCAGGATAACCCAGGGTAGGGAGGGTTAACCACCCAAGATAACCCAGGGTAGGGAGGGTTAACCACCCAGGATAACCCAGGGTAGTGAGTGTTAACCACCCAGGATAACCCAGGGTAGGGAGGGTTAACCACCCAGGATAACCCAGGGTAGGGAGGGTTAACACCCAGGATAACCCAGGGTAGGGAGGGTTAACCACCCAGGATAACCCAGGGTAGGGAGGGTTAACCACCCAGCATAACCCAGGGCAGGGAGGGTTAACCACCTAGGATAACCCAGGGTAGGGAGTGTTAACCACCCAGGATAACCGAGGGTAGTGAGTGTTAACCACCCAGGATAACCCAGGGTAGGGAGTGTTAACCACCCAGGATTACCCAGGTTAGGGAGGGTTAACACCCAGGATAACCCAGGGTAGGGAGGGTTAACCACCCAGGATAACCCAGGATAGGGAAGGTTAACCACCCAGAATAACCCAGGGTAGGGAGTGTTAACCACCCAGGATAACCAAGGGTAGCGAGTGTTAACCACCCAGGATAACCCAGGGTAGGGAGTGTTAACCTCCCAGGATAACCAAGGGTAGTGAGTGTTAACCACCCAGGATAACCAAGGGTAGTGAGTGTTAACCAACCAGGATTACCCAGGGTAGGGAGTGTTAACCTCCCAGGATAACCCTGGGTAGTGAGTGTTAACCACTCAGGATAACCCAGGGTAGGGAGTGTTAACCAGCCAGGATAACCCAGGGTAGGGAGGGTTAGCCACCCAGGATAACCCAGTGTAGGGAGTGTTAGCCACCCAGGATAACCCAATGTAGGGAGTGTTAGCCACCCAGGATAACCCAGGGTAGGGAGTGTTATCCACCCAGGATAACCCAGGGTAGGGAGTGTTAGCCACCCAGGATAACCCAGGGTAGGTAGGGTTAGCCATCCAGGATAACCGAAGGTTGGGAGTGTTAGCGCCACCCAGGATAACCCAGGGTAGGGAGTGTTAGCCACCCAGGATAACCCTGGTAGGGAGTTTTAGCCACCCAGGATAATCCAGGGTAGGGAGTGCTAGCCACTCAGGATAACTCAGGGTAGGGAGTGTTAGCCACCCAGGATAACCCTGGGTAGGGAGTGTTAGCCACCCAGGATAACCCAGGGTAGGGAGTGTTAGCCACCCAGGATAACCCAGGGTAGGGAGTGTTAGCCACCCAGGATAACCCAGGGTAGGGAGTTGTTAGCCACCCAGGATAACCCAGGTAGGGAGTGTTTAGCCACCCAGGATAACCCAGGGTAGGGAGTGTTAGCCACCCAGGATAACCCAGGGTAGTGAGTGTTAGCCACCCAAGATAACCCAGGATTATCTGGAGGTTACCTGGAGGTTATTCCGGGGATCAACGCCCCCGCGGCCCGGTCCATGACCAGGCCTCCCGATGGATCAGGGCCTGATCAACTAGGCTGTTACTGCTGGCCGCACGCAGTCCAACGTACGAGCCACAGCCCGGCTGATCCGGCACTGACTTTAGGTATCTGTCCAGCTCTCTCTTGAAGGCAGCCAGGGGTTTATTGGCAATTCCCCTAATGCTTGATGGGAGGCTGTTGAACAGTTTTGGGCCCCGGACACTTATGGTGTTTTCCATTAGTACACCAATGGCGCCCCTACTTTTTATTGGGGGCATTTTGCATCGCCTGCCCAGTCTTTTACTTTCGTAGGGAGTGATTTCTGTGTGCAGATTTGGGACCATTCCTTCCAAGATTTTCCAAGTGTAGATTATGATATATCTCTCCCTCCTGCGTTCCAACGAGTACAAGTCAAGTGCTTCCAAGCGTTCCCAGTAGTTAAGGTGCTTGACAGAACTTATACGTGCAGTAAAGGATCTCTGTACACTCTCTAGATCTGCGATTTCACCTGCTTTGAATGGAGATGTTAATGTACAGCAGTATTCCAGCCTAGAGAGAACAAATGATTTGAAAAGGATCATCATGGGCTTGGCGTCTCTCGTTTTGAAAGTTCTCATTATCCATCCTATCATTTTCTTTGCACGTGCGATCGTGGCACTGTTGTGATCCTTGAAAGTGAGATCCTCAGACATTACTACTCCCAGGTCCTTTACATTATTTTTCCGCTCTATTGTATGGCCGGAGTCAGTAGTATACTCTGTTCTAGTTATTATCTCCTCCAGTTTTCCATAACGGAGTAGTTGGAATTTGTCCTCATTGAACATCATATTGTTTACCGTTGCCCACTGGAAAACTTTGTTTATATCTTCTTGGAGGTTAACCGCGTCCTCAGCAGATGACAGCCTCATGCAGATCCTAGTATCATCCGCAAAGAATGATACGGTGCTGTGGTGTATATCTCTGTTTATGTCTGATATGAGGATAAGGAATAAGATGGGGGCGAGTACTGTGCCTTGTGGAACAGAGCTCTTCACGATGGCAGCCTCCGATTTAACTCTGTTGACCACTACTCTTTGTGTTCGATTTATTAGGAAGTTGAAGATCCATCTCCCCACTTTCCCAGTTATTCCTTTAGCACGTATTTTATGGGCTATTACGCCATGATCGCATTTGTCAAATGCTTTTGCAAAGTCTGTGTATATTACATCTGCATTCTGATTTTCTTCCAGTGCATCCAAGGCCATGTCATAGTGATCCAGTAGTTGTGAGAGGCAGGAGCGACCTGCCCTGAACCCATGTTGCCCTGGATTGTGCAGATTTTGGGAATCCAGGTGATTTGCAATCCTGCTTCTTAGCACTCTTTCAAAGATTTTTATGATGTGGGACGTCAGAGCTATTGGTCTATAGTTCTTAGCTAATGCTTTGCTGCCACCTTTATGGAGTGGGGCTATATCCGTTGTTTTAAGTGACTGTGGAATTTCACCCATGTCCAAGCTCCTCCTCCATAGTGTACTTAGGGCACGCGAGAGGGGTTTCTTGCAGTTCTTAATGAAAACAGAGTTCCACGAGTCTGGGCCCGGGGCTGAGTGCATAGGCATGTTGTCAATGGCTTTTTCGAAATCTATCGGAGTTAGGGTAATGTCGGAAATCTGGCATACATTTATGGAGTTTTGAGGCTCATTCATGAAGAAATCATTTGGGTCGTCGATCCTCAGACCGATTAGTGGTTCACTAAACACAGAGTCGTACTGGGAATTCAATATTTCACTCATTTCCTTTTTTTCATCTGTGTAAGTCCCATCCTGTCTGAGTAAGGGCCTGATACTAGATGTGGTATTTGTGTTTGTTTTTGGCATATGAAAAGAAATATTTGGAATTTCTTTCAATTTCACTAATAGCTTTAAGCTCCTCCTGCCTCTCCTGGTTCCTGTAAGAGTCATTTAGCTTAAGTTCGATAGTTTCCACTTCCCTGGTTAGCGCCTCCTTTCGTGTATCAGATATTCTAGCACTCCTGAGGAGCTCAGTGACTCTTCGTCGTCTTCTGTAGAGGGAGCGTCTTTTTCTCTCCAGTTTACTCCTGCTCTTCTTCTTTCTTAGGGGAATATGCCTAGAACATGCTTCGGCTACCAGGAAGTTGATCCTTTCAAGGCACTGGTTTGGATCCATGTCATTTAAGACATCTTCCCAACATGTTTCGTTTAGGACATGGTTTACCTGGTCCCAGTTGATGTTCTTGTCGTTGAAATTGTATTTTGTGAAGACACTTTCACAGGTACATGCATTCTGCTGTTCAGGACCCCTATGCATGTACGTCTGGACTTCGATTAGATTGTGATCGGAATTAGTTGTTTTTGATATTCTTATGTCTCTTATCAGGTCCTCATTATTTGTGAAGATAAGGTCAAGTGTGTTTTCTAGTCTTGTTGGCTCCACTATCTGCTGGCTTAAGGTGTGTTTTTCGCAGAGACTTAGTAGCTCATGTGTGTGTGACCTTTCATCTGCGCTACCTCCGGGGATTGTTTCAGCTATAACATTATTTGCTACATTCTTCCATTTTGTATGCCTTAGGTTGAAATCACCAAGCAGCAAGATGTTAGGGGATGGAGCTGGAAGGTTTTCCAAACAGTAATCGATTTTCAGTAGCTGTTCCTTGAACTGTTGGGAGGTTGCATCTGGTGGCTTGTATACAACCACAATGACTAGGTTTTGGTTCTCGATCTTTATTGGTAGAACTTCAAGTGTTAGCGCCACCCGGGATAACCCAGGGTAGGGAGGGTTAGCCACCCAGGATGACCCAGGGTACGGAGTGTTAACCACCAAGGATAACCGAGGGTAGGGAGTGTTAACCACCCAGGATAACCCAGGGTAGGGAGTGTTAACCACCCAGGATAACCCAGGGTAGTGAGTGTTAGCCACCCAAGATAACCCAGGGTAGTGAGTGTTAACCACCCAGGATAACCCAGGGTAGGGAGTGTTAACCACCCAGGATAACCCAGGGTAGTGAGTGTTAGCCACCCAAGATAACCCAGGGTAGTGAGTGTTAACCACCCAGGATAACCCAGGGTAGGGAGTGTTAACCGCCCAGGATAACCCAGGGAAGGGAGTGTTAACCACCCAGGATAACCCAGGGTAGTGAGTGTTAGCCACCCAAGATAACCCAGGGTAGTGAGTGTTAACCACCCAGGATAACCCAGGGTAGGGAGTGTTAACCGCCCAGGATAACCCAGGGTAGGGAGTGTTAACCACCCAGGATAACCCAGGGTAGGGAGTGTTAACCACCCAGGATAATCCAGGGTAGAGAAGGTTAACCACCCAGGATAACCCAGGGTAGGGAGTGTTAGCCGCCCAGGATAACCCAGGGTAGGGAGTGTTAGCCACCCAGGATAACCCAGGGTAGTGAGTGTTAGCACCCAAGATAACCCAGGGTAGTGAGTGTTAGCGCCACCCGGGATAACCCAGGGTAGGGAGGGTTAGCCACCCAGGATAACCCAGGGTACGGAGTGTTAACCACCCAGGATAACCGAGGGTAGGGAGTGTTAACCACCCAGGATAACCCTGGGTAGGGAGTGTTAACCACCCAGGATAACCCAGGGCAGTGAGTGTTAGCCACCAAAGATAACCAAGGGTAGTGAGTGTTAACCACCCAGGATAACCAAGGGTAGGGGAGTGTTAACCACCCAGGATAACCCAGGGTAGGGAGTGTTAACCACCCAGGATAACCCAGGGTAGGGAGTGTTAACCACCCAGGATAACCCAGGGTAGGGAGTGTTAGCCACCCAGGATAACCCAGGGTAGGGAGTGTTAACCAGACAGGATAACCTAGGGCAGGGAGTGTTTACCACCCAGGATAACCCAGGGTAGGGAGTGTTAACCACCTAGGATAACCCAGGGTAGGGAGTGTTAACCACCCAAGATAACCCAGGGTAGGGAGTGTTAACCACCCAGGATAAAACAGGGTAGGGAGTGTTAACCAGACAGGATAACCTAAGGCAGGGAGTGTTAACCACCCAGGATAACCCAGGGTAGGGAGTGCTAATCACCCAGGATAACCCAGGGTAGGGAGGGTTAACCACCCAGGATAACCGAGGGTAGTGAGTGTTAACCACCCAGGATAACCCACGGTACGGAGTGTTAACCACCCAGGATAACACAGGGTAGGGAGGGTTAACCACCCAGGATAACCCAGAGAAAGCGTGAGTTAACCACCCAGGATAACCCAGGATAGGGAGTGTTAACCACCCAGGATAACCCAGGGTAAGGAGGGTTAACCACCCAGGATAACCGAGGGTAGGGAGTGTTAACCACCCGTGATAACCCAGGGTAGGAAGGGTTAACCACCCAGGATAACCAAGGGTAGGGAGTGTTACCCACCCAGGATAACCCAGGGTAGGGAGGGTTAACCACCCAGGATAACCCAGGGTAGGGTGGGTTAACCACCCAGGATAACCAAGGGTAGGGAGTGTTAACACCCAGGGTAATCCAGGGTAGGGTGGGTTAACCACCCAGGATAACCCAAAGTAGGGTGGGTTAACCACCCAGGATAACCTAGGGTAGGGTGGGTTAACCACCCAGGATAACCCAGGGTAGGGAGGGTTAACACCCAGGATAACCCAGGGTAGGGAGTGTTAACTACTCAGGATAACCCAGGGTAGGGAGGGTTAACCACCCAGGATAACCCAGGATAACCCAGGTTAGGGAGGGCTACCCACCCAGGATAACCCAGGGTAGGGAGGGTTAACCACCCAGGAAAACCCAGGGTAGGAAGGGTTAACCACCCAGGATAACCCAGGGTAGGGAGTGTTAACACCCAGGATAACCCAGGGTAGTGAGTGTTAACCACCCAGGATAACCCAGGGTAGTAAGTGTTAACCACCCAGGATAACCCAGGGTAGTGAGTGTGAGCCACCCAGGATAACCCAGGGGAGGGAGGGTTAACCACCCAGGATAACCCAGGGTAGGGAGTGTTAACCACCCGTTATAACCCAGGGTAGGAAGGGGTAACCACCCAGGATAACCCAGGGTAGGGAGGGTTAACCACCCAGGATAACGCAGGGTAGGGTGGGTTAACCACCCAGGATAAACGAGGGTAGGGAGTGTTAACCACCCAGGATAACCCTGGGTAGGGAGTGTTAACCACCCAGGATAACCCAGGGTAGGGAGTGCTAACCAGACAGGATAACCCAGGGCAGGGACTGTTAAACACCCAGGATAACCCAGGGTAGGGAGTGTTAACCACCCAGGATAACCCAGGGTACGGAGTGTTAACCACCCAGGATAACCCAGGGTACGGAATGATAACCACCCAGGATAACCCAGGGTAGGGAGGGTTAACCACCCAGGATAACCCAGGGTAGCGTGAGTTAACCACCCAGGATAACCCAGGGTAGGGAGTGTTAAACACCCAGGATAACCCAGGGTAGGGAGGGTTAACCACCCAGGATAACCCAGGGTAGGGAGTGTTACCCACCCAGGATAACCCAGGGTAGGGAGGGTTAACCACCCAGGATAACCCAGGGTAGGGTGGGTTAACCACCCAGGATAACCAAGGGTAGGGATTGTTAACAGCCAGGGTAACTCAGGGTAGGGTGGGTTAACCACCCAGGATAACCCAGGGTAGGGTGGGTTAACCAACCAGGATAACCCAGGGTAGGGTGGGTTAACCACCCAGGATAACCCAAAGTAGGGAGGGTTAACACCCAGGATAACCCAGGGTAGGGAGTGTTAACCACCCAGGATAACCCAGGGTAGGAAGGGTTAACCACGCAGGATAACCCAGGGTAGGGAGTGTTAACACCCAGGATAACCCAGGGTAGTGAGTGTTAACCACCCAGGATAACCCAGGGTAGGGAGTGTTAACCACCCAGGATGACCCAGGGTAGTGAGTGATAACGACCCAGGATAACCCAGGGTAGGGAGTGTTAACACCCAGGATAACCCAGGGTAGTGAGTGTTAACCACCCAGGATAACCCAGGGTAGTAAGTGTTAACCACCCAAGATAACCCAGGGTAGTGAGTGTTAACCACCCAGGATAACCCAGGGTAGTGAGTGTTAACCACCCAGGATAACCCAGGGTAGGGTGGGCAAACCACCCAGGACAACCCAGGGTAGGGTGGGTTAACCACCCAGGATAACCCAGGGTAGGGTGGGTTAACCACCCAGGATAACCTAGGGTATAGAGGGTTAACCAGCCAGGATAACCCAGGGTAGGGTGGGTTAACCACCCAAGATAACCCAGGGTAGGGTGGGTTAACCACCCAGGATTACCCAGGGTAGGGTGGGTTAACCACCCAGGATAACCCAGGGTAGGGTGGGTTAACCACCCAGGATAACCCAGGGTAGGGTGGTTAACCACCCAGGATAACCCAGGGTAGGGTGGGTTAACCACCCAGGATAACCCAGGATAACCCATGGTAGGGAGGGTTAACCACCCAGGATAACCCAGGGTAGGGCGTGTTAACCACCCAGGATAACCCAGGGTAGTGAGTGTTAACCACCCAGGATAACCCAGGGTAGGGAGGGTTAACACCCAGGATAACCCAGGGTAGGGAGTGTTACCCACCCAGGATAACCCAGGGTAGGGAGGGTTAACCACCCAGGATAACCCAGGGTAGGGAGGGTTAACCACCCAGGATAACCCAGGGTAGGGAGTGTTACCCACCCAGGATAACCCAGGGTAGGGAGGGTTAACCACCCAGGATAACCCAGGGTAGGGTGGGTTAACCACCCAGGATAACCAAGGGTAGGGAGTGTTAACACCCAGGGTAATCCAGGGTAGGGTGGGTTAACCACCCAGGATAACCCAGGGTAGGGTGGGTTAACCACCCAAGATAACCAAGGGTAGGTTGGGTTAACCACCCAGGATAACCAAGGGTAGGGAGTGTTAACACCCAGTGTAATCCAGGGTAGGGAGGGTTAACTACCCAGGATAACCCAGGGTAGGGAGTGTTACCCACCCAGGATAACCCAGGGTAGGGAGGGTTAACCACCCAGGATAACCCAGGGTAGGGTGGATTAACCACCCAGGATAACCAAGGGTAGGGAGTGTTAACACCCAGGGTAATCCAGGGTAGGGTGGGTTAACCACCCAGGATAACCCAAAGTAGGGTGGGTTAACCACCCAGGATAACCTAGGGTAGGGTGGGTTAACCACCCAGGATAACCCAGGGTAGGGAGGGTTAACACCCAGGATAACCCAGGGTAGGGAGTGTTAACTACCCAGGATAACCCAGGGTAGGGAGGGTTAACCACCCAGGATAACCCAGGATAACCCAGGTTAGGGAGGGCTACCCACCCAGGATAAACCCAGGGTAAGGGAGGGTTAACCACCCAGGAAAACCCAGGGTAGGAAGGGTTAACCACCCAGGATAACCCAGGGTAGGGAGTGTTAACACCCAGGATAACCCAGGGTAGTGAGTGTTAACCACCCAGGATAACCTAGGGTAGTAAGTGTTAACCACCCAGGATAACCCAGGGTAGTGAGTGTGAGCCACCCAGGATAACCCAGGGGAGGGAGGGTTAACCACCCAGGATAACCCAGGGTAGGGAGTGTTAACCACCCGTTATAACCCAGGGTAGGAAGGGGTAACCACCCAGGATAACCCAGGGTAGGGAGGGTTAACCACCCAGGATAACGCAGGGTAGGGTGGGTTAACCACCCAGGATAAACGAGGGTAGGGAGTGTTAACCACCCAGGATAACCCAGGGTAGGGAGTGTTAACCACCCAGGATAACCCAGGGTAGGGAGTGCTAACCAGACAGGATAACCCAGGGCAGGGACTGTTAAACACCCAGGATAACCCAGGGTAGGGAGTGTTAACCACCCAGGATAACCCAGGGTACGGAGTGTTAACCACCCAGGATAACCCAGGGTACGGAATGGGTTTAAACCCCCCAGGATAACCCAGGGTAGGGAGGGTTAACCACCCAGGATAACCCAGGGTAGCGTGAGTTAACCACCCAGGATAACCCAGGGTAGGGAGTGTTAAACACCCAGGATAACCCAGGGTAGGGAGGGTTAACCACCCAGGATAACCCAGGGTAGGGAGTGTTACCCACCCAGGATAACCCAGGGTAGGGAGGGTTAACCACCCAGGATAACCCAGGGTAGGGTGGGTTAACCACCCAGGATAACCAAGGGTAGGGATTGTTAACACCCAGGGTAACCCAGGGTAGGGTGGGTTAACCACCCAGGATAACCCAGGGTAGGGTGGGTTAACCAACCAGGATAACCCAGGGTAGGGTGGGTTAACCACCCAGGATAACCCAGGGTAGGGAGGGTTAACACCCAGGATAACCCAGGGTAGGGAGTGTTAACCACCCAGGATAACCCAGGGTAGGAAGGGTTAACCACGCAGGATAACCCAGGGTAGGGAGTGTTAACACCCAGGATAACCCAGGGTAGTGAGTGTTAACCACCCAGGATAACCCAGGGTAGGGAGTGTTAACCACCCAGGATGACCCAGGGTAGTGAGTGATAACGACCCAGGATAACCCAGGGTAGGGAGTGTTAACACCCAGGATAACCCAGGGTAGTGAGTGTTAACCACCCAGGATAACCCAGGGTAGTAAGTGTTAACCACCCAAGATAACCCAGGGTAGTGAGTGTTAACCACCCAGGATAACCCAGGGTAGTGAGTGTTAACCACCCAGGATAACCCAGGGTAGGGTGGGCAAACCACCCAGGACAACCCAGGGTAGGGTGGGTTAACCACCCAGGATAACCCAGGGTAGGGTGGGTTAACCACCCAGGATAACCTAGGGTATAGAGGGTTAACCACCCAGGATAACCCAGGGTAGGGTGGGTTAACCACCCAAGATAACCCAGGGTAGGGTGGGTTAACCACCCAGGATTACCCAGGGTAGGGTGGGTTAACCACCCAGGATAACCCAGGGTAGGGTGGGTTAACCACCCAGGATAACCCAGGGTAGGGTGGGTTAACCACCCAGGATAACCCAGGGTAGGGTGGGTTAACCACCCAGGATAACCCAGGATAACCCATGGTAGGGAGGGTTAACCACCCAGGATAACCCAGGGTAGGGCGTGTTAACCACCCAGGATAACCCAGGGTAGTGAGTGTTAACCACCCAGGATAACCCAGGGTAGGGAGGGTTAACACCCAGGATAACCCAGGATAGGGAGTGTTACCCACCCAGGATAACCCAGGGTAGGGAGGGTTAACCACCCAGGATAACCCAGGGTAGGGAGGGTTAACCACCCAGGATAACCCAGGGTAGGGAGTGTTACCCACCCAGGATAACCCAGGGTAGGGAGGGTTAACCACCCAGGATAACCCAGGGTAGGGTGGGTTAACCACCCAGGATAACCAAGGGTAGGGAGTGTTAACACCCAGGGTAATCCAGGGTAGGGTGGGTTAACCACCCAGGATAACCCAGGGTAGGGTGGGTTAACCACCCAAGATAACCAAGGGTAGGTTGGGTTAACCACCCAGGATAATCCAGGGTAGGGAGGGTTAACACCCAGGATAACCCAGGGTAGGGAGTGTTAACCACCCAGGATAACCCAGGGTAGGGAGGGTTAACCACCCAGGATAACCCAGGGTAGGAAGGGTTAACCACCCAGGATAACCCAGGGTAGGGAGTGTTAACACCCAGGATAACCCAGGGTAGTGAGTGTTAACCACCCAGGATAACCCTGGGAAGTAAGTGTTAACCACCCAGGATAACCCAGGGTAGTGAGTGTTAGCCACCCAGGATAACCCAGGGTAGGAAGGGCTAACCACCCAGAATAACCCAGGGTAGGGAGGGTTAACCACCCTGGATAACGCAGGGTAGGGTGGGTTAACCACCCAGGATAAACGAGGGTAGGGAGTGTTAACCACCCAGGATAACCCAGGGTAGGGAGTGTTAACCACCCAGGATAACCCAGGGTAGGGAGTGTTAACCAGACAGGATAACCCAGGGCAGTGACTGTTAACCACCCAGGATAACCCAGGGTAGGGAGTGTTAACCACCCAGGATAACCCAGTGTAGGGAGTGTTAATCACCCAGGATAACCCAGGGTAAGGAGGGTTAACCACCCAGGATAACCGAGGGTAGTGAGTGTTAACCACCCAGGATAACCCAGGGAAGAGAGGGTTAACCACCCAGGATAACCCAGGGTAGGGTGGGTTAACCACCCAGGATAACCCAGGGTAGGGTGGGTTAACCACCCAGTATAACCCAGGGTATGGAGGGTTAACCACCCAGGATAACCCAGGGTAGGGTGGGTTAACCATCCAGGATAACCCAGGGTAGGGTGGGTTAACCACCCAGGATTACCCAGGGTAGGGTGGGTTAACCACCCAGGATAACCCAGGGTAGGGTGGGTTAACCACCCAGGATAACCCAGGGTAGGGTGGGTTAACCACCAAGGATAACCCAGGGTAGGGAGGGTTAACCACCCAGGATAACCCAGGGTAGGGCGTGTTAACCACCCAGGATAACCCAGGGTAGTGAGTGTTAACCACCCAGGATAACCCAGGGTAGGGAGGGTTAACCACCCAGGATAACCCAGGGTAGGGAGGGTTAACACCCAGGATAACCCAGGGTAGGGAGGGTTAACCACCCGTGATAACCCAGGGTAGGGAGGGTTAACCACCCAGGATAACCCAGGGTAGGGAGTGTTACCCACACAGGATAACCCAGGGTAGGGAGGGTTAACCACCCAGGATAACCCAGGGTAGGGTGGGTTAACCACCCAGGATAACCAAGGGTAGGGAGTGTTAACACCCAGGGTAATACAGGGTTGGGTGGGTTAACCACCCAGGATAACCCAGGGTAGGGTGGGTTAACCACCCAGGATAACCTAAGGTAGGGTGGGTTAACCACCCAGGATAACCCAGTGTAGGGAGTGTTAATCACCCAGGATAACCCAGGGTAAGGAGGGTTAACCACCCAGGATAACCGAGGGTAGTGAGTGTTAACCACCCAGGATAACCCAGGGAAGGGAGGGTTAACCACCCAGGGTAACCCAGGGTAGGGAGGGTTAACACCCAGGATAACCCAGGGTACGGAGTGTTAACCACCCAGGATAACCCAGGGTACGGAATGTTAACCACCAAGGATAACCCAGGGTAGGGAGGGTTAACCACCCAGGATAACCCAGGGTAGCGTGAGTTAACCACCCAGGATAACCCAGGGTACGGAGTGTTAACCACCCAGGATAACCCAGGGTACGGAATGTTAACCACCCTGGATAACCCAGGGTAGGGAGGGTTAACCACCCAGGATAACACAGGGTAGGGAGTGTTAACCGCCCGTGATAACCCAGGGTAGGGAGGGTTAACCACCCAGGATAACCCAAGGTAGGGAGTGTTACCCACCCAGGATAACCCAGGATAGGGAGGGTTAACCACCCAGGATAACCCAGGGTAGGGTGGGTTAACCACCCAGGATAACCAAGGGTAGGGATTGTTAACACCCAGGGTAACCAAGGGTAGGGTGGGTTAACCACCCAGGATAACCCAGGGCAGGGTGGGTTAACCAACCAGGATAACCCAGGGTAGGGTGGGTTAACCACCCAGGATAACCCAGGGTAGGGAGGGTTAACACCCAGGATAACCCAGGGTAGGGAGTGTTAACCACCCAGGATAACCCAGGGTAGGGAGGGTTAACCACCCCGGATAACCCAGGGTAGGGAGGGTTAACCACCCAGGATAACCCAGGGTAGGAAGGGTTAACAACACAGGATAACCCAGGGTAGGGAGTGTTAACACCCAGGATAACCCAGGGTAGTAAGTGTTAACCACCCAGGATAACCCAGGTTAGGGAGTGTTAACCACCCAGGATGACCCAGGGTAGTGAGTGTTAACCACCCAGGATAACCCAGGGTAGTAAGTGTTAACCACCCAGGATAACCCAGGTTAGGGAGTGTTAACGACCCAGGATAACCCAGGGTAGTGAGTGTTAACCACCCAGGATAACCCAGGGTGGTAAGTGTTAACCACGAATGGTATAAAATACCGACAGATTGTTAGGTAAGACACATATGCAACAGTTAGGTATCTTTATTTTGAAACGTTTCGCCTACACAGTAGGCTTCTTCAGTCGAGTACAGAAAAGTTGATAGAAGCAGAAGATACTTGAAGACGATGTAATCAGTCCATCACCCTTAAAGTTTTGAGGTGGTCAGTCCCTCAGTCCCTCTACTAGTGAGAACGGCTGGGTTTGAGAAGGACCTGCCCTCCCAAATCAACCTACGTCTCACCTCCTGACACTATATAAGGCCCGATTCTGTCACTTCAACTTCATATTGTTTCAGACTATGGAACAATGCTCTTCTCCAGACTGAGGGACTGACCACCTCAAAACTTTAAGGGTGATGGACTGATTACATCGTCTTCAAGTATCTTCTGCTTCTATCAACTTTTCTGTACTCGACTGAAGAAGCCTACTGTGTAGGCGAAACGTTTCAAAATAAAGATACCTAACTGTTGCATATGTGTCTTACCTAACAAGGGTTAACCACCCATGATAACCCAGGGTAGTGAGTGTTAACCACCCAGGATAACCCAGGGTAGTGAGTGTTAACCACCCAGGATAACCCAGGGTAGTGAGTGTTAACCACCCAGGATAACCCAGGGTAGGGTGGGCTAACCACCCAGGACAACCCAGGGTAGGGTGGGTTAACCACCCAGGATAACCCAGGGTAGGGTGGGTTAACCACCCAGGATAACCCAGGGTATGGAGGGTTAACCACCCAGGATAACCCAGGGTAGGGTGGGTTAACCACCCAGGATAACCCAGGGTAGGGTGGGTTAACCACCCAGGATTACCCAGGGTAGGGTGGGGGTTTAAACCCCCCAGGATAACCCAGGGTAGGGTGGGTTAACCACCCAGGATAACCCAGGGTAGGGTGGGTTAACCACCCAGGATAACCCAGGGTAGGGTGGGTTAACCACCCAGGATAACCCAGGGTAGGGAGGGTTAACCACCCAGGATAACCCAGGGTATGGCGTGTTAACCACCCAGGATAACCCAGGGTAGTGAGTGTTAACCACCCAGGATAACCCAGGGTAGGGAGGGTTAACACCCAGGATAACCCAGGGTAGGGAGGGTTAACCACCCAGGATAACCCAGGGTAGGGAGTGTTAACCACCCAGGATAACCCAGGGTAGGGAGGTTTAACACCCAGGATAACCCAGGGTAAGGAGTGTTAACCACCCTGGATAACCCAGGGTAGGGAGGGTTAACCACCCAGGATAACCCAGGAAAGTCAGTGCGTCGTCAGGAACTGTCTTAGTTATACTGTGATCCTTCAGTCTTGTCCCCCAGGATGCCACCCACACCAGTCCACTATCACCCAGGTACCTACTTACTGCTAGGCAAACAGGGGCCGAAGGCGTTAGGAAACATATCCAACGCTTCCAACCGTACCAAGGATCGCATCACGGACACTCAGTGCGTGAGGTGAGTGCGCTATCAACCGAGCCACGGAACACCTATCTAGTGGTCACAAGGGTCGTGTTGTAACACCTGATCCCGCCTCTCCTGCTTCTATATCACTAATGCGTTGCATTTCCTGACCAATCATAGGAAAGGTAGAATTTCCTAACATCCCTATTATGCATGTGTTTTTCTAACTACCAGCTTATCCATGACTCACGAAATCGTAATGACACGATTGCAAACAAACCATACCACGGGTGGGGTTTGAACCCGTGATCAGAAAATCTCAAAACTCCAGACCGTTGCGTTAGCCACTGGACCAGCTAGCCACAATAAGATTCGTCCAACTAGGTATATTTCTACACCATAGGAAGGTTAGCATTTGTGGTCACAGTGATGGCCTATGCTAACCTTCCTAGGGTGTGTAAATATACCTAGTTGGATTAATCTTATTGTGGCCAGCTGGCCCAGTGGCTAACGCGACGGTCTGGAGTTTGGAGACTCTCTGACCACGGGTTCAAACCCCACCCGTGGTATGGCTTCCAGCTTATTCCTTGTGTACCTAAGTTCCGCCTCTCAAAAGGACTCGCTCTTTCCATTATGTCAATTCCTCTCAGTATTTTGTACTTCGTAATCATGTCATCCCTTGTTCTTCCGTCGTCTAGTGTAGTCAGATCTAACACCTCTTACAGAATAAAAGTCACAATACCGTGTCTGGTACAGTACACAAATAACTCGCACATGCAGAGGAGCTTACAACAACGTTTCGGTCCGTCTTGGACTAGTTAATAATCCCTGTTATTCCTGCACGCTCCTCTAAATTCCGTTCCAGTCTCTTGTGACGTACTGTGTCGAACACCTTCTAACAGTCCAGAAATATGCAGTCCACCCGTCCCTCTCTTCTGTCTATCATTACTTTGTCATAGAACCATAGCAAATTTGTGAGACAGGATTTATCGTCTCTAAAACCGTCTTGGTTCTAGTCTAAGAATCTGCTGCTTCTATAACGATGTTTATTTGGTAGGCTGTAGAGCGGTGTTAATGATATACTTCTTCGGAGGCTTCTTACTTTATTGATAACTAGTGTTGGGTTACACAGGCTTGTGTGTTTGTGCCCATGGCCCGGGCAGGGCCATGGGCACGAGAGAGAGCTGGGAGGCCTTGTGTGTTGATGCCAGGCCGCTGTGTGAGTGAGGGCGAGGCAAGTCTGGGCATACTGAAGTGGCAGGGCCTAGGTGGCAGCACCAGCATAGCGCGAAATATGAACTAAGCTGGCAGACAGCATGGGCTGTCTGTGCAGACAGTACAGGCTGTCTACATGTGGGGTGTGCTAAACATCGTGGTCATAGGCAGTGAGCATCGAAGGGCATCACTGCACGCCTTCCTGCGTCTGGACAGATACTGCAACACGGGAGACATCGCTGCGGCTGAGCTGTGACGTAACAGGTTACGGTCTCCTCTGGAACGGTGAAGCAGACATCGTAGGAGTCGCTGCAGGTTTTCACTCAACCTGGGGCATGACATGCTGGTGCCCTCGAGTGAGGCATCGTCAAAACTCGGCAACTGAGCAGGACTTCTGGCAAGCGACTCAGGAGGACACTTCTCGACTGGTACTGTCGCTGGGCTGTCACTGCCGGCGAGCGTGGAGCGAGTCGTGGCAGAGACGACTGGGCGAAACATCTGGGAGTCGTAACATCATACACCAGACTGCAGTGAGAGAGCTAGCAGTCAAAGTGACATCTTGGTGCAGGCTGCTCACTGAAGCTTGTGACATGAGGCTGACACTTCTCAGAAGGTTCTCATCTCTTCTGATAGTGTTCTCCATAACATTATTAAATGAAAATTAAAAACTCTGCAACAACTGGCTATCTTTACTGTAGACGTTTCGCCCACCAGTGGCTTTATCAATACAATACAAGGACATAAGTGGAAGACAGAATTATATACAAAAGATAAGGCAATGAGTCCCTCAGTCTTGGAGTTGGTGAAGAGCTGTCTCTGATCACATGGCAGTAAGTAGGTACCTGGGTGTTAGTTACTTTACACCTGCTATCCCTGTTCACCTACCAGTAAGTACCAGGGTGTTAGTTACCTTACATCAGCTATCCCTGTTCACCTACCAGTAAGTACCTGGGTATTAGTTACTTTACACCTGCTATCCCTGTTCACCTACCAGTAAGTACCAGGGTGTTAGTTACCTAACATCAGCTATCCCTGTTCACCTACCAGTAAGTACCAGGGTGTTAGTTACCTAACATCAGCTATCTCTGTTCACCTACCAGTAAGTACTTGGGTGTTAGTCACCCTACACCTGCTGTCCCTATTCACCAGCAGTAAGTAGGTATGTGGGTGTTAGTAGACTGTTGAGGGTGGCATCTTGGGCGCTGGCAGTATACCTTAGATATAGCTGGACAATGAAATGAGTTGAGTCAAGATAACAGGATAATTGATTTGTTAAAAAATGGACATAGGGGATTGGTTGTGGGAGGAAGGAATTGTGAAATAATAGGAAATAGGGATGGGGAAATAGGTGGAGTGGGATTAGGTATGGTTCACTTCGAGTTATTGTGTCAGAGGAAAGAGGGTCGTCCCCAGCTGGTCTCACCGAATTTATTAGATTCGCTCTGTACTGAAATTTATTTAGATTAAATTGAGCGATAATTAAGTCGAATTATATTAGATTTCGCGTAATAATAATCAAAGTATTAAAATAAAAATACGAACACACACACACACGCACACACACACACACACACACACACACACACACACACACACACACACACAGGAGCTCGGACTCGACCCCCGCAACCTCAACTAGGTGAGTACATACACACACACACACACACACACAGGAGCTCGGACTCGACCCCCGCAACCTCAACTAGGTGAGTACATACACACACACACACACACACACACACACACACACACACACACACACACACACACACACACACACAGAAGAGTGGTGGAACACCTAGAAAGGAATGATCTCATCAACAGAAGCCAACATGGTTTCAGGGACGGGAAATCCTGTGTCACAAACCTACTGGAGTTCTATGACATGGTGACAGCAGTAAGACAAGAGAGAGAGGGGTGGGTGGATTGCATTTCCTTGGACTGCAAGAAGGCGTTTGACACAGTTCCACACAAGAGATTAGTGCAAAAACTGGAGGACCAAGCAGGGATAACAGGGAAGGCACTACAATTGATCAGGGAATACTTGTCAGGAAGACAGCAGCGAGTCATGGTACGTGGCGAGGTGTCAGAGTGGGCACCTGTGACCAGCGGGGTCCCACAGGGGTCAGTCCTAGGACCAGTGCTGTTGTTGGTATATGTGAACGACATAACTGAAGGGATAGACTCAGAAGTGTCCCTGTTTGCAGATGACGTGAAGTTGATGAGAAGAATTCACTCGATCGAAGACCAGGCAGAACTACAAAGGGATCTGGACAGGCTGCAGACCTGGTCCAGCAATTGGTTCCTGGAGTTCAACCCCACCAAGTGCAAAGTCATAAAGATTGGGGAAGGGCAAAGAAGACCGCAGACGGAGTACAGTCTAGGGGGCCAGAGACTTCAAACCTCACTCAAGGAAAAAGATCTTGGGGTGAGTATAACACCAGGCACATCTCCTGAAGCGCACATCAACCAAATAACTGCTGCAGCATATGGGCGCCTAGCAAACCTCAGAACAGTATTCCGACATCTTAATAAGGAATCGTTCAGGACCCTGTACACCGTGTACGTTAGGCCCATGTTGGAGTATGCGGCACCAGTTTGGAACCCACACCTAGCCAAGCACGTAAAGAAACTAGAGAAAGTGTAAAGGTTTGCAACAAGACTAGTCCCAGAGCTAAGAGGTATATCCTACGAGGAGAGGTTAAGGGAAATCAACCTGACGACACTGGAGGACAGGAGAGATAGGGGGGACATGATAACGACATACAAAATACTGAGAGGAATTGACAAGGTGAACAAAGACAGGATGTTCCAGAGATTGGACACAGTAACAAGGGGACACACTTGGAAGTTGAAGACACAGATGAATCACAGGGATGTTAGGAAGTATTTCTTCAGCCACAGAGTAGTCAGGAAGTGGAATAGTTTGGGAAACGATGTAGTGGAGGCAGAATCCATACATAGCTTTAAGCAGAGGCATGATAAAGCTCATGGTTCAGGGAGAGTAAACCAGTAGCGACCAACTGGAAGCTGAAGACTCAGACGAGTCACAGGGACGTTAGGAAGTATTTCTTCAGTCATAGAGTTGTCAGCAAGTGGAATAGCCTAGCAAGTGAAGTAGTGGAGGCAGGAACCATACATAGTTTTAAGAAGAGGTATGACAAAGCTCAGGAAGTAAAAGGACACAAGTGCAACTAATGTGACATTTATTGTGGCAACGTTTCGCTCTCCAGGAGCTTTATCAAGCCATTACAAACAATACATGGACACAGAGGGTATATAAAGTCTCAGAGTGAGGTGAATACTAGTGAGGTACCATTTCGATGTTCACTAGTGGTAGTAGTAGTAGTAGTAGTAGTAGTAGTAGTAGTAGTAGTAGTAGTAGTAGTAGTGGTAGTGACAAAAGTAATACAATATGGTAGAGCAATTAATTCGTACATGAGTAAAATGATATAAAAGCTATTACTTGGGTAACATAAAAATAGGTTGGACAAATATAGACTGGAAAGAGGCAGCTTGTTTCAGTGTTCACTCTCTGTGCTTTGTGTAGTATAACAGGAGAGACTATGTGATGGCAGGGTTTACTGTTTTCAGGAGGATTCTTGCTAAGACTTCAGAGATGGTGAAGCTGCCGTTGTTTTGTTTAATTGTATTCGAAACAGCGATCAGTGCTGATTCAAGGCACTTGCGTGTGCGGAAATTAGTTTCTTTGATCACTAATTGGGCGTCTCTGAATTTCATGAGATGACTGGTGGAATTTCGGTATTGTACACAGGCGTTGTTCAGGTTATCGGTCCTACATGCGTAAATGTGTTCATTGAGGCGGGTGTCGAGGTTTCTGGCTGTTTCACCTACGTAAATCTTGTCACAGCCTCCACAGGGTATAGTGTAAACTCCTGCATTGACTGGTTCGTGGTGCTTGGATTTTGTCCTGGTTAGATCCTTTATTGAAGTGCTAGAAGCGATGGCGACTCTGGTGTTAGCTTGTGAAAGTGCTTTTGAGACGTTCAGTGCAACCTGACTGTTGGGAAGAATTATAACTTTGCCAGGAACCATAGACACAGTGACAGCAACTTCCAGAAGGGTTATATACAGGGCCTTCTCACTGCAGCTTTATGTGAACCTTCTACTTCTAATCTTCCTAGACGATACATCACTGCCCTTAAGAACCTCGCCAACGACCCCAACATTATCGTCACCACCGCCGACAAAGGAGGTGGAGTCGTCATCCTCAACACCAGTGACTACAACACTAAAATGATGGACCTTTTGAATGATCAATCTACATACGAACCCATCAGCACTCAACAGTGGGAGACGCTCACCAAAGATTTTCTATACAAAACCAGACAAATACTCAAACGCACTAGAGAAGGGAAGAAACTTCTGTACTTGTTACCAAGCAACCCTAAACCAGCACACATGTATGGTTTACCCAAGACCCATAAACACAATATTCCTCTCAGACCAATCACGTCAGGAATAGGCAGTGCTCCACACAAACTAGCCGGAGTTCTTGCCAAACATCTTTCCTGCCTTCTGGGGACCATCAGCCCCGCTCATCTTAAACACTCAGGTGACCTTCTCAACCGCATCCGTAACCTCTCCATCCGTAACAAGAAACTAAGCAGTTTGGATGTGACTTCCCTCTTCACAAAAAGTACCTACCAAAAAAGCCATCGAGGTTCTACGACGTAAAGTCAATCAGGACCTTAATCTTCCTCTACCTCCCGGAGATTTTGTTGACTTAATTGAACTCTGTGTTAACTTCAACTGTTTTTCCTTCAATAACAAGCTCTACAAACAAACCTACGGCATGGGAATGGGGTCCCCCATAAGTGCCGTCCTAGCCAACTTATACATGGAACACCTAGAGTCCGAACACTTCGCCAACATCATCCCTTCAAGCGTCACTTGGTTACGTTACGTGGACGATGTCCTCGTAATAACTCCAAAACGTTTTGATGTACGGGATCTTCAGGCAAGGCTCAACGCAGTTGAACCGGCGATCCAGTTTACACTAGAAGAGAGTCCAATGACAAGCTACCTTTCCTCGACGTCCTCATTCACAAAGTAGACAACAACCTAAGATTTCAAGTTTATCGGAAACCCACCAATAAAAATGATCTCACACACTTCTATTCCAGTCAAGATACCAAGACCAAAAGAGGCATCATCATCGGGTTTTTCCTAAGAGCATACCGAATTTGTAGTCCTGAGTTTCTTGACGAGGAATGTACATACATTCACCAAACATTCACTGAGTTACATTTTCCTCCTTTTTTCATCAAAGACTGCAAGAAAAGAGCTCTTCAGATCATAAATTCTCCACGCATCAACACCGCTCCCAGCAAAGTTATAATTCTTCCCAACAGTCAGGTTGCACTGAACGTCTCAAAAGCACTTTCACAAGCTAACACCAGAGTCGCCATCGCTTCTAGCACTTCAATAAAGGATCTAACCAGGACAAAATCCAAGCACCACGAAACCAGTCAATGCAGGAGTTTACACTATTACCCTGTGGAGGCTGTGACAAGATCTACGTAGGTGAAACAGCCAGAAACCTCGACACCCGCCTCAATGAACACATTTACGCATGTAGGAACGATAACTTGAACAACGCCTGTGTACAACACCGAAATTCCACCAATCATCTCATGAAATTCAGAGACGCCCAATTAGTGATCAAAGAAACTAATTTCCGCAGACGCAAGTGCCTCGAATCAGCACTGATCGCTGTTTCGAATACAGTTAAACAAAACAACGGTAGCTTCACCATCTCTGAAGTCTTAGCAAGAATCCTCCTGAAAACAGTAAACCCTGCCATCACATAGTCTCTCCTGTTATACTACACAAAGCACAGAGAGTGAACACTGAAACAAGCTGCCTCTTTCCAGTCTATATTTGTCCAACCTATTTTTATGTTACCCAAGTAATAGCTTTTATATCCTTTTACTCATGTACGAATTAATTGTTCTACCATATTGTATTACTTTTGTCACTACCACTACTACTACTACTACTACTACTACTACTACTACTACTACTACTACTACTACTACTACTACCACTACTACTACTACTACTACTACTACTACTACTACTTCTACCACTAGTGAACATCGAAATGGTACCTCACTAGTATTCACCTCACTCTGAGCCTTTATATACCCTCTGTGTCCATGTATTGTTTGTAATGGCTTGATAAAGCTCCTGGAGAGCGAAACGTTGCCACAATAAATGTCACATTAGTTGCACTTGTGTCCTTTTACTTTACATATTGTTGGTAATTCTACCAACTTTATTACAAAGCTCAGGAAGCAGAGAGAGAGAGGATCCAGTAGCGATCAGTGAAGAGGCGGGGCCAGGAGCTGAGTCTCGACCCCTGCAACCACAATTAGGTGAGTACAATTAGGTGAGTACACAGTAACAAGGGGACACAGTTGGAAGCTGAAGACACAGATGAATCACAGGGATGTTAGGAAGTATTTCTTCAGCCACAGAGTAGTCAGTAAGTGGAATAGTTTGGGAAACGATGTAGTGGAGGCAGGATCCATACATAGCTTTAAGCAGAGGTATGATAAAGCTCACGGCTCAGGGAGAGTGACCTAGTAGCGATCAGTGAAGAGGTGGGGCCAGGAGCTCGGACTCGACCCCCGCAACCTCAACTAGGTGAGTACAACTAGGTGAGTACACACACACACGCACGCACGCACACAGGAAGCGGGAAGGCCAGGACGAATGAAATCAAACTACAAGAGAGGGACTACACAGGTGTGAAGATTTTCCTACACGAGGTTCAGTGGGACAGAGAACTGGCAGGGAAGTAAGTAAACAAGATGATGGAATATGTGACAACAATATGCAAGGAAGCTGAAGAGAGGTTTGTACCTGGAGTTTACCTGGAGAGGGTTTCGTGGGTCAACGCCCCCGCGGCCCGATCTGAGACCGGGTTACATAAATAACGAGAAAGCCAAAATGAGTCCTTGGTTCACCTAAAGGTGTGGAGAGGTCAAAACCAAGTGTGCTAGAGAATGGAAGAAGTATAGAAGGCAAAGGACCCAGGAGAATAAGGAGAGCAGTCGTAGAGCCAGAAACGAATATGCACAGATAAGAAGGGAGGTCCAACGACAATATGAAAACGACATAGCAGCAAAAGCCAAATCTGACCCGAAGCTGTTATACAGCCACATCAGGAAGAAAACAACAGTCAAGGACCAGGTAATCAGACTAAGGAAGGAAGGAGGAGAGACAAGAAATGACCGTGAAGTATGTGAGGATCTCAACATGATGTTGGACACGATACACAACCGAGGAAGAAGTGAAGAGGCTCCTAAGCGAGCTAGATACCTCAGAGGCGATGGGGCCGGATAACATCTCTCCATGGGTCCTGAGAGAGGGAGCAGAGGCGCTATGTGTACCCCTAACAACAATATTCAATACATCAATCGAAATAGGTCGACTACCTTAGGTATGGAAGACAGCAAATGTAGTCCCAGTTTTTAAAAAATGAAGACAGACACGAAGCACTGAACTACAGACCAGTGTCACTGACATGTATAGCCTGCAAAGTCATGAAGATTATTATCAGGAGAAGAGTGGTGGAACACTAACATAGCCCCAAACATCGTCCCTAACATAGCACCAAACATCGTCCCTAACATAGCCCCAAACATCGTCCCTAACATAGCACCAACGTCCCTAACATAGCACCAGCGTCCCTAACACAGCACCAAACATCATCAACACAGCACCAAACATCATCAACACAGCACCAAACATCCTGAGTGATGGTGGAGGAGAATCTCCCGTTCTCTTGATAGATGACAGATTTTCCCAGAGTTTCAATGTTTTTCTCTCATACTCTCGCGCTTGTTCTTGTTGCTGCGCCGGTATTCTGTCGGCCCGGCCTTGGCTCCCTGTCTAGGCAGTGTCTGAGACCTAAGTCTCCCATGGGAGGAGGTACAAGTACGTCCTCATCTTCTGGAACCAACTGTCCCCAGGCCTAGCCACATTCCCCGCCCTCACGGGGCTGGTAGGGAGAACTAGGCCTCTCTGATGTGCCATCCCCGCCCTAAGGGGGCTAATGGGAATGACAGTCTTGTGGGCAGCAAGTTCTGGCTCAGGCACCTATCCTGCCCTAGAAGGACTGGGCATGGTGTCGATCCTCTTACCGAAATTTCTCTTAATAGCAAATGGAATTTTTCAAAATTCGGCGTCTGAGGGGTATATATATATATATTTATATAATATATAATTATATATATATATATATAATATAAATATATATATATAATTATATATATCTTTAAAATTATTTATATATATATATATATTATATATATATATATATATATATATATATATTGACTAACATTCCGGAAAATATTAAATCACATTGCTTTTAATTAAATTTCATTACTTTGTTGTCATATATGTAAGTTCCATCTTGTCTAAGCAAGGGCCCGATACTAGACGTGGTTTTTGTCTTGTTTTTCTCATATGAAAAGAAATATTTCGATTTTCTTTCAATTTCACTAATCGCTTTTAGCTCCTCTCGTCTCTCCTGGTTTATATAACTTCAGCTCAATATTTTCCACTTCCATGATTAGCGCTGCCTTCCGTGTTTCAGATAATCTATCGTTCTTGAGGAGCTCAGTGATTCTTCGTCTTCACCTGTAGAGGGAGCATCTCTCTCTCTCCAGTTTACTTCTTCTCTTCTTTTCTCTTTGGGGAATATGCACTGAACATCAGCTACCAGGAAGTTGATCTTTACAAGGCACTAGTTAGAGTTCATGTTATTTAAGATATCTTCCCAATACCTTTCATTTAATACATAGTTCGTTTGATCCCAGTTGATGTTCTTGTTGTAGAAGTTGAATTTGGTGAAGGCATCCTTGTACCTGTATGCATTTTGCTGGTTCGAACCCCTGTGCATGTAAGTCTGAACTTCGATTAGATTATGCAGAGCATTTCCAGCAACTTAGGTTAATTTTGTCCCAGGATGCGACCCACACCAGTCGACTAACACCCAGTTTACCTATTTATTTTTAGGTGAACAGGGGCAGAAAGTGTAAGGTGACTAACACCCAGGTACCTACTTACTGCTGGGTGAACAAGGACAGCAGATATCTTAAGGAAACACTCCCCACGTTTCCACCCGTATACGGGATCGAACCACGAACCTCAGTGTGTGAGCCGAGTGCGCTACCAACCCAGCTACTCCTTCACAACAGATTTCTGACCATTGGCACACATGACAGAGGAAGAAGAGGATGGAAAGAGAGATAACGATATTAGTTTCCAACTGATTACTTTTAAACGCCTCGTCTGACCCATTCCAGATTTTCAGTTATATTTTTTAAATGCGTCAGAGACGCTTACGCAGCGCAGTGCGCGATTTTTATCGCGCACTGACGTACACAGGACCGAAATGTTTCCATTGTTGTGTGTTTATTTTTGCTCCGGATAATTTTCACAACATTAGTCCAATTATCAATATTAACTGTATAGAAGTAACTTGTTCTTAGAAGACTGTAATTTGTAACTACGTTTCGGTCTATTTACTAGTCAGTTTTTAACCATTTAATGGTCGAAATCTGATAATGTTTATGGTAATGGGTGAACTGTGAGTGACACTAACGAGCGAAAGTAACGGCTGGAACAACGGAAATTTTACGTTACCCAGCAACCTGGTTATGAGGATTTATTACCAGTAACTAACGAGGGAGATTTGTGCAATATTCGAGAGGCAGTGTATGTATAGTGATAAAATCTGTGAGTGAGGAAAACTTAGGGTGACTTAAATCTGTGAGGGGAGGAGACCTAGGGTGACTTAATCTGTGAGTGAGGAAGACTTAGGGTGACTTAAATCTGTGAGTGAGGAAGACTTAGGGTGACTTAAATCTGTGAGTGAGGAAGACTTAGGGTGACTTAAATCTGTGAGTGAGGAAGACTTAGGGTGACTTAAATCTGTGAGTGAGGAAGACTTAGGGTGACTTAAATCTGTGAGTGAGGAAGATTAGGGTGACTTAATCTGGGGATGAGGAAGACTTAGGGTTTACTTAAATCTGTGAGTGAGGAAAACTTAGGGTGACTTAAATCTGTGGGGTGAGGAAGACTTAGGGTGACTTAAATCTGTGAGTGAGGAAGACTTAGGGTTTACTTAAATCTGTTTAGTGAGGAAGACTTAGGGTGACTTAAAACCGTGAGTGAGGGAAGACTTAGGGTGACTTAAATCCTTGAGTGAGGAAGACTTAGGGTGACTTAAATCCGTGAGTGAGGAAGACTTAGGGTGACTTAAATCCGTGAGTGAGGAAGACTTAGGGTGACTTAAATCTGTGAGTGAGGAAGACTTAGGGTGACTTAAATCTGTGAGTGAGGAAGACTTAGGTGACTTTAAAACTGTGAGTGAGGAAGACTTAGGGTGACTTAAATCTGTGAGTGAGGAAGACTTAGGGTGACTTAAATCTGTGAGTGAGGAAGACTTAGGGTGACTTAAATCTGTGAGTGAGGAAGACTTAGGGTGACTTAAATCTGTGAGTGAGGAGACTTTAGGGTGACTTAAATCTGTGAGTGAGAAGGGGCCTTAGGGTGACTTAAATCTGTGAGTGAAGGAAGACTTAGGGTGACTTAAATCTGTGAGTGAGGAAGACTTAGGGTGACTTAAATCCGTGAGTGAGGAAGACTTAGGGTGACTTAAATCCTTGAGTGAGGAAGACTTAGGGTGACCCTTTAAATCCGTGAGTGAGGAGACTTAGGGTGACTTAAATCCGTGAGTGAGGAAGACTTAGGGTGACTTAAATCTGTGAGTGAGGAAGACTTAGGGTGACTTAAATCTGTGAGTGAGGAAGACTTAGGGTGACTTTAAATCTTTTGAGTGAGGAAGACTTAGGGTGACTTAAATCTGTGAGTGAGGGAAAACTTAGGGTGACTTAAATCGTGAGTGAGGAAGACTTTAAAGGGGACTTAAATCCGTGAGTGAGGAAGACTAGGGTGACTTAAATCCTTGAGTGAGGAAAAACTTAGGGTGACTTAATCCGTGAGTGGGGGAAGACTTAGGGTGACTTAAATCCGTGAGTGAGGAAGACTTAGGGTGACTTAAATCTGTGAGTGAGGAAGACTTAGGGTGACTTAAATCTGTGGAGTGAGGAAGACTTAGGGTGACTTAAAATCCTTGAGTAGGAAGACTTAGGGTGACTTAAATCCTTGAGTGAGGAAGACTTAGGGTGACTTAAATCTGTGAGTGAGGAAGACTTTGGGTGACTTAAATCTTTTGAGTGAGGGAAAACTTAGGGTGACTTAAATCCCTTTAGTGAGGAAGACTTTGGGTTTACTTAAATCTGTGAGTGAGGGAAGACTTAGGGTGACTTAAATCTGTGAGTGAGGAAGACTTAGGGTGACTTAAATCCTTGAGTGGGGGAAGACTTAGGGTGACTTAAATCTGTGAGTGAGGAAGACTTAGGGTGACTTAAATCTGTGAGTGAGGAAGACTTAGGGTGACTTAAATCCTTGAGTGAGGAAGACTTAGGGTGACTTAAATCTGTGAGTGAGGAAGACTTAGGGTGACTTAAATCCTTGAGTGAGGAAGACTTAGGGTGACTTAAATCCTTGAGTGAGGAAGACTTAGGGTGACTTAAATCTGTGAGTGAGGAAGACTTAGGGTGACTTAAATCTGTGAGTGAGGAAGACTTAGGGTTTACTTAATCTGTGAGTGATGGAAGACTTAGGGTGATTAAATCTGTGAGTGAGGAAGACTTAGGGTGACTTAAATCCGTGAGTGAGGAAGACTTAAGGTGACTTAAATCCGTGAGTGAGGAAGACTTAGGGTGACTTAAATCCTTGAGTGAGGAAGACTTAGGGTGACTTAAATCCGTGAGTGAGGAAGACTTAGGGTGACTTTAAAACCGTGAGTGAGGAAGACTTAGGGTGACTTAAATCGTGAGTGGGAAGACTTAGGGTGACTTAAATCTGTGAGTGAGGAAGACTTAGGGTGACTTAAATCTGTGAGTGAGGAAGACTTAGGGTGACTTAAATCTGTGAGTGAGGAAGACTTAGGGTGACTTAAATCCGTGAGTGAGGAAGACTTAAAGGGTGACTTTAAAACCGTGAGTGAGGAAGACTTAGGGTGACTTAAATCCTTGAGTGAGGAAGACTTAGGGTGACTTAAATCCGTGAGTGAGGAAGACTTAGGGTGACTTAAATCCGTGAGTGAGGAAGACTTAGGGTGACTTAAATCTGTGAGTGAGGAAGACTTAGGGTGACTTAAATCTGTGAGTGAGGAAGACTTAGGGTGACTTAAATCCTTGAGTGAGGAAGACTTAGGGTGACTTAAATCCTTGAGGGGAAGACTTAGGGTGACTTAAATCTGTGAGTGAGGAAGACTTAGGGTGACTTAAATCTGTGAGTGAGGAAGACTTAGGGTGACTTAAATCCTTGAGTGAGGAAGACTTAGGGTGACTTAAATCTGTGAGTGAGGAAGACTTAGGGTGACTTAAATCTGTGAGTGAGGAAGACTTAGGGTGACTTAAATCCTTTAGTGAGGAAGACTTAAAGGGGGAAATTAAATCGTGAGTGAGGAAGACTTAGGGTGACTTAAAAACTGTGAGTGAGGAAGACTTAGGGTGACTTAAATCCTTTAGTGAGGAAGACTAGGGTGGGCTTAAATCTGTGAGTGAGGGAAGACTTAGGGTGGGCTTAAATCCTTGAGTGAGGAAGACTTAGGGTGACTTAAATCCTTGAGTGAGGAAAACTTAGGGTGACTTTTAAATCTGTGAGTGAGGAAGACTTAGGGTGACTTAAATCTGTGAGTGAGGAAGACTTAGGGTGACTTAAATCCTTGAGTGAGGAAGACTTAGGGTGACTTAAATCTGTGAGTGAGGAAGACTTAGGGGGACTTAAATCTGTGATGAGGAAGACTTAGGGTGACTTAAATCCTTGAGTGAGGAAGACTTAGGGTGACTTAAATCTGTGAGTGAGGAAGACTTAGGGTGACTTAAATCCGTGAGTGAGGAAGACTTAGGGTGACTTAAATCCGTGAGTGAGGAAGACTTAGGGTGACTTAAATCTGTGAGTGAGGAAAATTAGGGTGACTTAAATCTGTGGTGAGGAAGACTTAGGGTGACTTAAATCCCCTGAGTGAGGAAGACTTAGGGTGACTTAAATCCGTGAGTGGGGGAAGACTAAAGGGTGACTTAAATCCGTGAAATGGGGGAAGACTTTGGGTGACTTAAATCTGTGAGTGAGGAAGACTTAGGGTGACTTAAATCCGTGAATGAGGAAGACTTAGGGTGACTTAAATCCGTGAGTGAGGAAGACTTAGGGTGACTTAAATCCGTGAGTGAGGAAGACTTAGGGTGACTTAAATCCGTGAGTGAGGAAGACTTAGGGTGACTTAAATCCGTGAATGAGGAAGACTTAGGGTGACTTAAATCCGTGAGTGAGGAAGACTTAGGTGACTTAAATCCGTGAGTGAGGAAGACTTGGGGGACTTAAATCTGTGAGTGAGGAAGACTTAGGGTGACTTAAATCCGTGAGTGAGGAAGAATTAGGGTGACTTAAAATCCCTGAGTGAGGAAGACTTAGGGTGACTTAAATCTGTGAGTGAGGAAGACTTAGGGTGACTTAAATCTGTGAGTGAGGAAGACTTAGGGTGACTTAAATCTGTGAGTGAGGAAGACTTAGGTGAAATTAAATCCGTGAGTGAGGAAGACTTAAGGTGACTTAAATCCGTGAGTGAGGAAGACTTAGGGTGACTTAAATCCTTGAGTGAGGAAATTAGGGTGACTTAAATCCGTGAGTAGGAAGACTTAGGGTGACTTAAATCCGTGAGTGAGGAAGACTTAGGGTGACTTAAATCTGTGAGTGAGGAAGACTTAGGGTGACTTAAATATCTGTGAGTGAGGAAGACTTAGGGTGACTTAAATCCTTGAGTGAGGAAGACTTAGGGTGACTTAAATCCTTGAGTGAGGAAGACTTAGGGTGACTTAATCTGTGAGTGAGGAAGACTTAGGGTGACTTAAATCTGTGAGTTAGGAAGACTTGGGTGACTTTAAAACCTTGAGTGAGGAAGACTTAGGGGGACTTAAATCTGTGAGTGAGGAAAAACTTAGGGTGACTTAAATCTGTGAGTGAGGAAGACTTAGGGTGACTTAAATCCTTGAGTAGGAAGACTTAGGGTGCTTTAAAACTGTGAGTGAGGAAGACTTAGGGTGACTTAAATCTGTGAGTGAGGAAGACTTAGGGGTGAAATTAAATCCTTGAGTGAGGAAGACTTAGGGTGACTTAAATCTGTTTAGTGAGGAAGACTTAGGGTGACTTAAATCCTTGAGTGAGGAAGACTTAGGGTGACTTAAATCCTTGAGTGAGGAAGACTTAGGGTGACTTAAATCTGTGAGTGAGGAAGACTTAGGGTGACTTAAATCTGTGAGTGAGGAAGACTTAGGGTGACTTAAATCCTTGAGTGAGGAAAGACTAGGGTGACTTAAATCTGTGAGGGGAGGAAGACTTAGGGTGACTTAAAAACTGTGAGTGAGGAAGACTTAGGGTGACTTAAATCCTTGAGTGAGGAAGACTAGGGTGACTTAAATCTGTGAGTGGGAAGACTTAGGGTGACTTAAAACCGTGAGTGAGGAAGACTTAGGGTGACTTAAATCCGTGAGTGAGGAAGGACTTAGGGTGACTTAAAATCTGTGAGTGAGGAAAGACTTAGGGTGACTTAAATCTGTGAGTGAGGAAGACTTAGGGTGACTTAAATCCGTGAGTGAGGAAGACTTAGGGTGACTTAAATCCGTGAGTGAGGAAGACTTAGGGTGACTTAAATCCGTGAGTGAGGAAAAACTTAGGGTGACTTAAATCTGTGAGTGAGGAAGACTTAGGGTGGGCTTAAATCCGTGAATGAGGAAGATTAGGGTGACTTAAATCCGTGAGTGAGGAAGACTTAGGGTGACTTAAATTTCCAGGGGTGAGGAAGACTTAGGGTTTACTTTAAATCCCTGAGTGAGGAAGACTTGGGTGACTTAAATCCGTGAATGAGGAAGACTTAGGGTGACTTTAAAACCGTGGAGTGAGGAAGACTTAGGGTTGACTTAAAAACCGTGAGTGAGGAAGACTTAGGGTTTACTTAAATCGTGAGTGAGGAAGACTTAGGGTGACTTAAATCCGTGAGTGAGGAAGACTTAGGGTGACTTAAATCCGTGAGTGAGGAAGACTTAGGGTGACTTAAATCTGTGAGTGAGGAAGACTTAGGGTGACTTAAATCTGTGAGTGAGGAAGACTTAGGGTGACTTAAGTCTTTCTCACTCACGGATTTTATTGCAATGCCCAAAGTGCTTTATTGACTGTTGCAACTGCCTCTTAATACAATAAACCATTATTAAAATACATTGGTGGCAACATTAGCTGTAGTTGACAGTCAACTTGTAGACAAGAGGCAATTCAACCCTAAATATATTACTTTCTATGGGATAATAATTCTAATATTCCTGGCAAAAATACACGAGATGCTCTTAATTATTTTTCCAAACTCAAATTTTTCCCACGAAGATTGAAATTCGTCCAAGACGTCAGGAGAAACATCTTGTGTACTGGGCTCTATTATTTTAGACAAAAGTCCTTCAAAAGCCTCAAATTTTGTCTGGACAATCACGTTGGTGGACATTAATGACCGAACATCAATCAATCAACCCGTTAAATAAAGCAAATCTGTATCGTTGGAAACTCCTAAGGCATCATTAGCAGGAAACTTGATTAAACTCACTACAGAAGCAAATGAGTGGAATTAGCTTTGGTTCAACTAATCACATTGACCAGACATAACGAGACTTGAACTCAGCTGCTCACTAAACATAACTATCTTTAATCTAGTTAAACTTGTTTGGCAATCACAAGACATCAAAGGTTTTTCAAGTCCACTATCTCTCAACATGAATAAAAATAGTTTAATGCACCGAAGCGTTTATTGGTACAAAGTTTGGCTAGACAGAAAGCGTTTTATCACGTGTAAATGACGTTGAGAAGTTATGGGTAATATAGGGTGTCCAAAGTTGACAGGAGTAGATCTGAAAAGAAAAAAATCGATGGAATGGATTTAAATTGGAGATATCTAGAATGAGGTAGTTTGAGTAGTAGCACTGTGAAAGGACTACTGGTCAACGCTGGATTACACTTGCTCCTGGCTAAGGTGTGTTGTGGGAGTTGCTACAGTACACATACCATAAAGAATAAGAAAGGTACAATACAGTGAGAGGAACAACACACAGACAACCCACATAGAGGAGACAGAAGCTTACCACGACATTACGGTCCGACTTGGACCATATACAGTCCTAACATTTGAGGGTGCCAGTACATGTATAGCTGAGAGAGACAGAGACGGGACAGTAAAGGGCCAACTATATCAGATGTGGCACTGATGTATTTACATCTTCATACACTGTTGTTCCAGATCTTGGCATTTGGCGTAGGAGAAAATGTTTTGTGTATACCTGGAGTATACCTGGAGTATACCTGGAGTATACCTGGAGTATACCTGGAGTGTACCTGAAGAGGATTTCGGGGGTCAACACCCCCGCGGCTCGGTCTGAGACCAGGCCTCGTGTACGTGGGTGTTTATAGGATAGACAAGTAGCCGAGGTCATGGAAGTCAACACTAAGGATAACCAAACGTTGGATAAGTGTCTCATTTATCCAACAGGTAAATCATTACTTTTCAAGGTGCAGGTTTCGTGTATATAGTGGGATTCAGTGTGTTACCTTGTATAACGAACACAGGTAAGAACGGCCTGTGAGACCTGGTCGTAATGTCGATCACACAATACTCAGCAGTAGACTACTAAGTATATTTGCCTCTACCAGATGATATATACAAGTATATACACTATGTTCAGATGGTAAAATAAGTGTACACAGCGACAGATGGCAAATCATAAGCCAGAGAGAGAGTTCACAGTGCTCAACCAGCAGGTAGGCAAGTCTGCCAATGCTTAACGCAAGTGAACGACATTGCTTCAGCTCTGTCGGGCTTGCCTGTGATTGATCAATGAACCAAGATACTTGTTTAACGACAGGTACCCTGCTGATCGTTAAACCCTCAGCACACAGTTCGCTGGTTGGAAGGCAGCCTATATGAGAGTGTGACATATGCTAAATAAATTATAACATACTCTTTGCATGCCATACTTTGTCTGGTGAACCTGATCAAGAAATTGAGTCTGTTGTCAACGTCTTCCTCGAATGTGAATTGTCTCTGTCTAGTTTGTTCTTTGTTTTTGTAAATCATAGCGTCTGTAAACAGCCCAAAATATCGCCACTGTATCTCATCCTAGTAATGTGTTTGGGAATAATGTTTCTTAAATGGTCTGATAGCCCCAGTGGAGTTATTGAGCAATCATCAGGAATCTAACTTCAGATTCCCATTTCTAGTGGATGAATATTGGCAATCCTATGAGTTTGAGGTGAGTGATGCAGCGAGTGCACCAGGCAACATCTCTCCCAGAATATATTTCCCTGGTTACTCTCATGAATTATCACATTATCAGGCATAAAACAATAAGGACTGACCCAGTAATATTGACTATTAGATTTCTTCTGATCATGTTGGTCCTGATGGCTCTGGCTACACTTTCCTCTAGGATACAACATGTTAATTTCTATAATTACCAAGAGCTTGTCCAGATGGGTCTCTCCAGATGTCTCATGAATGATTATTGTCAGCACTCACAACACTCTGCTACATACAAAAATAAATGTAGACAGCCTGTACTGTCTGCACAGACAGCCCATGCTGTCTGCCAGCTTAGTTCATATTTTGCGCTATGCTGGTGCTGCCACCTAGGCCTTGCCACTTCAGTATGCCCAGACTTGCCTCGCACTCACTCACACACACAGCGGCCTGGCATCAAGACACAAGGCCTCCCAGCTCTCTCTCATGGGCATGGCCCTCCCGGGCCATGGGCACAAACACACAAGCCTGTGTAACCCACAACGACTTAACAATAAAGTAAGAAGCCTCCGACGAAGTATATCATTTACTACACCGCTCTACAGCCTACCAAACAAGCCCGTTATAAATGGTGACAGCGGTGCTCGCAGCAGTTGTGTTTGCCTGGAGAGAGGGAGGAAGAGGTAGGAAGTCATCTTCACTTTCATCACCCTACACAAGAAGCATCCGTCTCTCAACGAGTTATCCTGATGTCGTGTCTGCACGTTTGAGCATCCAGACACAGGTACAAGCAGGATCCAGCCGAAATTTGCCGAAATTCTCCGAGAATTGTAATGGCGTCCCAGTGACCCTACGCTGTTTCTCAAGTCACGTGTTCAGCGTCACTTGTATGTTTCTGTTGTTGTTCAGCTCAGCACAGCTGTTTCAGCAAGCCAGAGGTGAGTTTTGTGGTGATTTCTGCGTCCAGTGTGTTTCCCCTGTGTTTGTGGGTGGGAGGAGGAACCGCCAGATGCCCGCCCTGCCATACACTCACGCACGCTCCTCGCCACCAGCCTACCATACACCACTCACCACTGCCCACTCCCTCTGCTGTGTTTTCTGCTGTTTTTCGTATGAATTCATTGCCAGTGCTGTGTATCCGAGTGCCCGAGGCCACTCGAAGCTACGTGGATCACGACATCACGTGGGTGTGGGCGATGTCACGTAGACCTACAAAGCCACGTGAGTTACCAGATGTCCCAGGCCTCATGCTGTGGTCTGCTGCCCGCATCACATCGACGTCACCCACGATGCTGCTCGACTTCATGACGTCACGATGTCTGCTGACGTCACCTCACGATGTCTGCCTGACGTCACCTCGAGATGTCTGTTGACGTCACTGCTGCTGACGTCACCTTGCGACATCACGCCTGACATCACATGATGTCACATCGAGTGTTCTAGTAATTATTTCAGTATTGTCGAGAAGATTGAGAGAAGATATATGTCTTGTGTTAATTAATTCCTCTCAGTCAGTGTTCTCACATTTTAGTATGTCTTAGTCAGTTTTATGCGCAGAAAAGCATCATTTGCTAGTTAAGCCACGTTGTACCGTATGTACAGCGTTGTGTTTGTAAGTTTTCCGTGTGTCCAGTGAGGTCTGTGGTCAGACCCTTGAGTTGCACCACTGTGCTAAGTCACCTGCGTGACCAGTGTTTGACAGCTGATTTCTCAGCCCTGAGCATATGAGCCCCCTTGTACAGAAAGCTTTTATGCTCGTCGCTCGTATTGTTCTGCAGAATCGTACCTGCTACGATTCCCATCGAGATTTGTTTCACTTCACCTCCAGACCTTCAGAGTGCAGTTATATGTAGAGAAACAAGTCTGGGGACTCTTAGACTAACCTCTGCTATAACTCCAACTGTCGAGAGATGATACTCGTCAAGCCGCAGCCAGGCCTGTCGGCAGGCGCTGTGTCAGCCTCGTGTCACAAGCTTCAGTGAGCAGCCTGCACAAAGATGATGTCACTTTGACTGCTAGCTCGCTCACTGCAGTCTGGTGTATGATGTTACGACTCCCAGATGTTTCGCCCAGTCGTCTCTGCCACGACTCGCTCCACAACTCACTCCACGCTCGCCGGCAGTGACAGCCCAGCGACAGTACCAGTCGAGAAGTGTCCTGAGTCGCTTGCCAGAAGTCCTGCCCAGTTGCCGAGTTTTGTCGACGCCTCACTCGAGGGCACCAGCATGTCGTGCCCCAGGTTGAGTGAAAACCTGCAGCGACTCCTACGATGTCTGCTTCACCGTTCCAGAGGAGACCATACCCTGTTACGTCACAGCTCAGCCGCAGCGATGTCTCCCGTGTTGCAGTATCTGTCCAGACGCAGGAAGGCGTGCAGTGATGCCCTTCGATGCTCACTGCCTATGACCACGATGTTTAGCACACCCCACATGTTTTTTTCTTCCCTCCCTGTAGGAAGTTTTTTTTCCATGTCCATATGTATATATATGTTTTTATTTTGTGTTCTGTGCCCTGTTCCTACGAGAGAGACCGAGTTTCTTTTACCACCAGTATTGTCGCGTCGGGACGACGCGCGGTAGGTGGCCGAGCATATGTAGACAGCCTGTACTGTCTGCACAGACAGCCCATGCTGTCTGCCAGCTTAGTTCATATTTCGCGCTATGCTGGTGCTGCCACCTAGGCCTTGCCACTTCAATATGCCCAGACTTGCCTCGCACTCACTCACACACACAGCGGCCTGGCATCAAGACACAAGGCCTCCCAGCTCTCTCTCGTGGGCATGGCCCTCCCGGGCCATGGGCACAAACACACAAGCCTGTGTAACCCAACACTAGTTATCAATAAAGTAAGAAGCCTCCGAAGACGTATATCATTTATCCACCGCGTACAGCACCTACCAAAATAAGCCCATTATATAAACGAGTATTTTCGTGTTGCATTTTCTGCCTCGGTTTCATTTCATTTAGTTAGGAAAGTGTTTAATATATCAAATAATTCTCATTGTCTCGAAACCGTTCAGTATCTTGAAGGTTTGAATGATAGCTCCTTTAGTGTGTTTCTTAAGAGGGAAAATGAAGGTAGTAATTAGTCCTTAATAGAGTTTGTACGACTGATATAAGTTTGTATACTCTTCTCAGTATCCTCTCTACTATATCTCCTTTATATTATTTGAAAAACCAGACCTTGACGATGTTACAATGCCAACAAAATGTTAATGAATATCTGTCTTGTGTCTAGACTCACTAACTCGGTACATTTCTAGTGTTTTTATCAGCGTATACAAACATCCTGCACATAGAAGATTATGACGGTGGTGTGATCCATCTTGCGCTGTAAAGCAAGTCACACTAACACACACAAGTGTGGGAACCAGTATATATACGAGAGGAGGATAGGGATGGGACAAAGGGAAGAAGAAAGTGGAGAAGTAGTGTTATAATTACCGTATTTCGCGGATTATTAGACGCAATTTTTCCATGAAATGTCTCCAAAAACCAGCCTGTGTCCTATAAACTGAAGGTCAGTGACGGGAGGTATAAGTTTGGGGTGTGAGGTGGGGTGTAACTCTCCCAGTTACGTCCGATGCTGAGCCATTGAAGCTAATACAAGTCTTATAAGCCGCGTCATATAAGCCGCGTCTTATAAGCCGCGAGATACGGTATGCTGGTAGAATTACCGGCAATATGTTAGGTAAAAGAACACAGATGCAAGTAATATGATATTTTTTTGTGGCAACGTTTCGCTCTCCAGAAGCTTTGTGAAGGTAATACTGGTAGTGGAAGCAGTACAAGTAGTGGTAGTAGAAAGTAGTAGTAGTAGTAGTTTAAGTGGCACAAGAGACAACAAGGGAAGTGTAGAGAGGCAATAGTCGTAGTAGAAGTGGTAGAAATAACGACACACACAAGGGGTAAGACCAAAAACACAGGGGGAGGGGGAACTGAAGTACAGAACACACCTAAACAAAAGAAAGAAAAAGAAAGGAATAGGAAAGGAGAAGAGGTAGGTAGAGAAAGAGAATAAAAAGATCAGGTTAAGTTTCGAGTGTTGTGAAGTTTAGAGCATTTGACAATGTAAAGGGATAGAAAGGCATCTACAGAGACAAAACCAGGACTGAGATTCATACACAGAAAGCTGTGTATAAGGGAGGATTCAACCAGACGGTGTCTGTGAGGGCTAGAAGAAGGTTAGACAGTTTTAACGAAGGACCAGTCAACAGGATGACTGTGATCTCTAATATGAGAGAAAACAGCATTGTCAGTGTCGGCATGTCTAACACTTCTTTTGTGTACTTTAAGTCTGTCAGAAAGAGAGCGACCAGTCCCTCCAAAGTACTGAAGAGGACAGGAGGAGCAGGAAATAGGGTAGACCCCAGAGACATCAATAGGAGGAGTAGAGATGCTAACTAGATTACTGGAAGAGTGTTAGTCTGGCGGTAAGTAAGTTTGATGTCAGGAATGGAGAGAGTTATTGAGGTTAGAAAGACTGGAAATACAGAGAAGGCAAGGAGCAGGAGAGTTTCCAGGAGTAAAGACTCTGGAAGAGAAGTCCGTTTAGCACTTGAGAAGGCAGTTTTTTTGAAATCAGAATAGTAGCCAAGACGAGAGAATGAATTACAAAGAGTGGAAATTTCCGAATCAAGGAACTGTGGGTCAGAAATCAGGAGGGTAAGAAAAGTAGTGAATGTACACGCCACTGGCTTGCGGTACATGGAAAAAGCAAAACCTGTATCTGAGCGGTGGACATGAACTTCAAGGAAAGGAAGCAAGGAATTAGATTCCCATTCAGCTTTAAACTTAATGGAAGAGGCAGAGTTATTAAGAGCATCAAGAAAAGGTTGGTAGAGGCTAGAGTCATGAGGCCAAAGAGCAAAGATGTCATCTACACAGCGGAGCCAGCGAGAAGGTCGCACATCAGTAGTAGGAAGAAGAACAGTCTTGAAGTATTCCATGTAAAGGTTAGCAAGAATAGGAGACAGGTAAAGGAAGATTAAGTAACCCTTCACTGACCTTCTCTCTGAGAAATAAAAACATCAAGAGGTACATTTGTAAAAAGGGACTCAACGTCGAAACTAATCATCTTACAGGTCGGGAGAGGACGCACACGTTCCATGAAGTCTTGTGAGTGACGGAGGTGAGCAGGAGAAAAAGTACCAAGAAAGAAAGTGAGAGGTTTTAGCCAGCCAAGAGGCAACAGAATAAGAGACGGAACCTCTGGAGGATAAGATGGGACACATAGGGATATCAGATAACCTTTCCCACTGCTTCTCCATTTCCTGATTTCTCCCTCCCTTTGTCCCGTTCCTGTCCCTTTCTCCTCTATATAAACCGGCTCTCCCACACTGGTGCGTTAGTTTGACTTTTAAATGGTCCAAGTCGGACAGAAACGTTATGGTAAGCTTCTCACTCCCATATGCCTTTTTGTTCTCTGTGAGCACAGTAAAAATCTGAGGTTAAAACAAGAAGAGAAATTTACTAGCGCAGATTTAGGAGCTTAAATCAACGAAAGGTGTCAGAGAAAGAGATGCTATATCACACAGCACTGACTGACCAGATTATCATACAGCACTGACTGACCAGATTATCATACAGCACTGACTGACCAGATTATCATACAGAACTGACTGACCAGATTATCATACAGCACTGACTGACCAGATTATCATACAGAACTGACTGACCAGATTATCATACAGCACTGACTGACCAGATTATCATACAGCACTGACTGACCAGATTATCATACAGAACTGACTGACCAGATTATCATACAGCACTGACTGACCAGATTATCATACAGCACTGACTGACCAGATTATCATACAGTACTGACTGACCAGATTATCATACAGCACTGACTGACCAGATTATCATACAGCACTGACTGACCAGATTATCATACAGCACTGACTGACCAGATTATCATACAGAACTGACTGACCAGATTATCATACAGAACTGACTGACCAGATTATCATACAGAACTGACTGACCAGATTATCATACAGCACTGACTGACCAGATTATCATACAGCACTGACTGACCAGATTATCATACAGCACTGACTGACCAGATTATCATACCTGGAGTGATGTTTACCTGGAGTGAGTTCCGGAGGTCAACGCCCCAGCGGCCCGGTCTGTGACCAGGACTCCTTAGGTCAGTGTCCCAGGATGCGACCCACACCAGTCGACTAACACCCAGGTACCCATTTTACTGATGGGGAACATAGACAACAGGTGGAAAGAAACACGTCCAATGTTTCTACTCTGGCTGGGAATCGAACCCAGGCCCTCACCGTGTGAAGCGAGAGCGTTAACCACCAGGCCACCAGAACTGACTGACCAGATTATCACACAGCACTGAACTATACAAAGCAGTCAGAATGAAGAATTAGACACATGTACAACAAGTGGGTAACTTTATTTGTAGACGTGTCGCCATCCAGTGACTTCAGAAGATGAGGTAATCAGTCCCTCAGTTTTGGAGTTGGAGATCACCGTAGTCGTGCAGAGTCTTGAAGACAGTTGGTTCTCAACACTGGTGAAGAACCAGGTTGCTTTTACTCTATGGAAGTTATGGAGTGGAGGTGAAATATCCTTCCTGATCCCTCACTAAATGATGTTTGTGTTACTAGGACGTCATCCTGATCCCTCACTTAATGATGTTTGTGTTACTAGGACGTCATGCTGATCCCTCACTTAATGATGTTTGTGTTACTAGGACGTCATGCTGATCCCTCACTTAATGATGTTTGTGTTACTAGGACGTCATCCTGATCCCTCACTTAATGATGTTTGTGTTACTAGGACGTCATGCTGATCCTTGCTAATATTTGTGTTACTAGGACGTCATCCTGATCCCTCCTAAGGGTTGTGTTACTAGGACGCTATCCTGATCCTTGCTAATATTTGTGTTACTAGGACGTCATCCTGATCCCTCCTAAGGGTTGTGTTACTAGGACGCCATCCTGATCCTTGCTAATATTTGTGTTCCTAGGAGGTCATCCTGATCCCTCCTAAGGATTATGTTACTAGGACGCCATCCTGATCCTTGCTAATATTTGTTACTAGGACGTCATCCTGATCCTTGCTAATGATTGTGTTACTAGGACGTCATCCTGATCCCTCCTAAGGATTGTGTTACTAGGACGTCATCCTGATCCCTCCTAAGGATTGTGTTATTAGGACGTCATCCTGATCCTTGCTAATGATTGTGTTACAAGGGCGTCATCCTGATCCTTGCTAATGATTGTGTTACAAGGACGTCATTCTGATCCTTGCTAATGATTGTGTTACAAGGACGTCATCCTGATCCTTGCTAATGATTGTGTTACAAGGACGTCATCCTGATCCTTGCTAATGATTGTGTTACAAGGACGTCATCCTGATCCTTGCTAATGATTGTGTTAAAAAGGACGTCATCCTGATCCTTGCTAAGGATTGTGTTACAAGGACGTCATCCTGATCCTTGCTAATGATTGTGTTACAAGGACGTCATCCAGATCCTTGCTAATGATTGTGTAACAAGGACGTCAACCTGATACTTGCTAATGATTGTGTTACAAGGACGTCATCCTGATTCTTGGTAATGATTGTGTTACAAGGACGTCATCCTGATCCTTGCTAATGATTGTGTAACAAGGACGTCATCCTGATCCTTGCTAATGATTGTGTTACAAGGACGTCATCCTGATCCTTGCTAATGATTGTGTTACAAGGACGTCATCCTGATCCTTGCTAATGATTGTGTTACAAGGACGTCATCCTGATCCTTGCTAATGATTGTGTTACAAGGACGTCATCCTGATCCTTGCTAATGATTGTGTTACAAGGACGTCATCCTTTATCCTTGCTAAGGATTGTGTTACAAGGACGTCATCCTGATCCTTGCTAATGATTGTGTTACAAGGACGTCATCCTGATCCTTGCTAATGATTGTGTTACAAATATGTCATCCTGATCCTTGCTAATGATTGTGTTACAAGGACGTCATCCTGATCCTTGCTAATGATTGTGTTACAAGGACGTCATCCTGATCCTTGCTAAGGATTGTGTTACTAGGACGTCATCCTGATCTTTGCTAAGGATTGTGTTACAAGAACGTCATCCTGATCCTTGCTAAGGATTGTGTTACAAGGACGTCATCCTGATCCTTGCTAATGATTGTGTTACTAGGACGTCATCCTGATCCTTGCTAATGATTGTGTTACAAGGACGTCATCCTGATCCTTGCTAATGATTGTGTTACAATGACGTCATCCTGATCCTTGCTAATGATTGTGTTACAAGGACGTCATCCTGATCCTTGCTAATGATTGTGTTACAAGGACGTCATCCTGATCCTTGCTAATGATTGTGTTACAAGGACGTCATCCTGATCCTTGCTAATGATTGTGTTACAAGGACGTCATCCTGATCCTTGCTTATGATTGTGTTACAAGGACGTCATCCTGATCCTTGCTAATGATTGTGTTACAAGGACGTCATCATGATCCTTGCTTATGATTGTGGTTACAAGGACGTCATCCTGATCCTTGCTTATGATTGTGTTACTAGGACGTCATCCTGATCCTTGCTAATGATTGTGTTACAAGGACGTCATCCTGATCCTTGCTAATGATTGTGTTACAAGGACGTCATCCTGATCCTTGCTAATGATTGTGTTACAAGGACGTCATCCTGATCCTTGCTAATGATTGTGTTACAAGGACGTCATCCTGATCCTTGCTAATGATTGTGTTACAAGGACGTCATCCCGATCCTTGCTAATGATTGTGTAACAAGGACGTCATCCTGATCCTTGCTAATGATTGTGTTACAAGGACGTCATCCTGATCCTTGCTAATGATTGTGTTACAAGGACGTCATCCTGATCCTTGCTAATGATTGTGTTACAAGGACGTCATCCTGATCCTTGCTAATGATTGTGTTACAAGGACGTCATCTTGATCCTTGATAATGATTGTGTTACAAGGACGTCATCCTGATCCTTGCTATTGATAGTGTTACAAGGACGTCATTCTGATCCTTGGTAATGATTGTGTTACAAGGACGTCATCCTGATCCTTGCTAATGATTGTGTTACAAGGACGTCATCCTGATCCTTGCTAATGATTGTGTTACAAGGACGTCATCCTGATCCTTGCTAATGATTGTGTTACAAGGACGTCATCCTGATCCTTGCTAATGATTGTGTTACAGGACGTCATCCTGATCCTTGCTAATGATTGTGTTTACAAGGACGTCATCCTGATCCTTGCTAATGATTGTGTAACAAGGACGTCATCCTGATCCTTGCTAATGATTGTGTAACAAGGACGTCATCCTGATCCTTGCTAATGATTTTGTTACAAGGAACGTCATCCTGATCCTTGCTAATGATTGTGTTACAAGGACGTCATCCTGATCCTTGCTAATGATTGTGTAACAAGGACGTCATCCTGATCCTTGCTAATGATTGTGTAACAAGGACGTCATCCTGATCCTTGCTAATGATTGTGTTACAAGGACGTCATCCTGACCTTGCTAATGATTGTGTAACAAGGAAAGTCATCCTGATCCTTGCTAATGATTGTGTTACAAGGACGTCATCCTGATCCTTGCTAATGATTGTGTTACAAGGACGTCATCCTGATCCTTGCTAATGATTGTGTTACAAGGACGTCATCCTGATCCTTGCTAATGATTGTGTTACAAGGACGTCACCTGATCCTTGCTAATGATTGTGTTACAAGGACGTCATCCTGATCCTTGCTAATGATTGTGTTACAAGGACGTCATCCTGATCCTTGCTAATGATTGTGTTACAAGGACGTCATTCTGATCCTTGCTAATGATTGTGTTACAAGGACGTCATCCTGATCCTTGCTAATGATTGTGTTACAAGGACGTCATCCTGATCCTTGCTAATGATTGTGTTACAAGGACGTCATCCTGATCCTTGCTAATGATTGTGTAACAAGGACGTCATCCTGATCCTTGCTAATTATTGTGTTACAAGGACGTCCCTCCTGATCCTTGCTAATGATTGTGTAACAAGGACGTCATCCTGATCCTTGCTAATGATTGTGTTACAAGGACGTCATCCTGATCCTTGCTAATTATTGTGTTACAAGGACGTCATCCTGATCCTTGCTAATGATTGTGTTACAAGGACGTCATCCTGATCCTTGCTAATGATTGTGTTACAAAGACGTCATCCTGATCCTTGCTAATGATTGTGTTTTCAAGGACGTCATCCTGATCCTTGCTAATGATTGTGTTACAAGGACGTCATCCTGATCCTTGCTAATGATTGTGTTACAAGGACGTCATCCTGATCCTTGCTAATGATTGTGTTTACAAGGACGTCATCCTGATCCTTGCTAATGATTGTGTTTACAAGGACGTCATCCTGATCCTTGCTAAGGATTGTGTTACAAGGACGTCATCCTGATCCTTGCTAATGATTGTGTTACAAGGACGTCATCCTGATCCTTGCTAATGATTGTGTTACAAGGACGTCATCCTGATCCTTGCTAATGATTGTGTTACAAGGACGTCATCCTGATCCTTGCTAATGATTGTGTTACAAGGACGTCCATCCTGATCCTTGCTAATGATTGTGTTACAAGGAAAGTCATCCTGATCCTTGCTAATGATTGTGTTACAAGGACGTCATCCTGATCCTTGCTAATGATTGTGTTACAAGGACGTCATCCTGATCCTTGCTAATGATTGTGTTACAAGGACGTCATCCTGAGCCTTGCTAATGATTGTGTTACAAGGACGTTCATCCTGATCCTTGCTAATGATTGTGTTACAAGGACGTCATCCTGATCCTTGCTAAGGATTGTGTTACAAGGACGTCATCCTGATCCTTGCTAAGGATTGTGTTACAAGGACGTCATCCTGATCCTTGCTAAGGATTGTGTTACAAGGACGTCATCCTGATCCTTGCTAATGATTGTGTTACAAGGACGTCATCCTGATCCTTGCTAATGATTGTGTTACAAGGACGTCATCCTGTTCCTTGCTAATGATTGTGTTACAAGGACGTCATCCTGATCCTTGCTAATGATTGTGTTACAAGGACGTCATCCTGATCCTTGCTAATGATTGTGTTACAAGGACGTCATCCTGATCCTTGCTAAGGATTGTGTTACAAGGACGTCTTTCTTCCTCTATTGTCAAATATTGGTTGTAAACTGATATATTAAAGTTGAGTAGAACTTATAACAAGGTTCTGACATCACTCAAGGTTGGTGGAACTTGATCCAGGATCCCAGTGTCATGTGAAGACGGTGGCACTAACAAGGTGTGTGATGGCACTGCTCGACCACTCTCTCTGGCACTGTAACACTGTTCAGTTGTGTCGACCTCCCAGTACTTGTAACACTGTTCACTTGTGTCGACCTCCCAGTCTATGTAACACTGTTCACTTGTGTCGACCTCCCAGTACATGTAACACTGTTCACTTGTGTCGACCTCCCAGTACATGTAACACTGTTCACTTGTGTCGACCTCCCAGTACATGTAACACTGTTCACTTGTGTCGACCTCCCAGTACATGTAACACTGTTTCACTTGTGTCGACCTCCCAGTACATGTAACACGTTCACTTGTGTCGACCTCCCAGTACTTGTAACACTGTTCACTTGTGTCGACCTCCCAGTACATGTAACCTGTTTCACTTGTGTCGACCTCCCAGTACATGTAACACTGTTCCACTTGTGTCGACCTCCCAGTACATGTAACACTGTTCACTTGTGTCGACCTCCCAGTACATGTAACACTGTTCACTTGTGTCGACCTCCCAGTACATGTAACACTGTTCACTTGTGTCGACCTCCCAGGCTATGTAACGCTGTTCACTTGTGTCGACCTCCCAGTACATGTAACACTGTAAACTTGTGTCGACCTCCCAGTGCATGTAATACTGTTCACTTGTGTCGACCTCCCAGCACATGTAACACTGTTCACTTGTGTCGACCTCCCAGGCTATGTAACACTGTTCACTTGTGTCGACCTCCCAGTACATGTAACACTGTAAACTTGTGTCGACCTCCCAGTACATGTAATACTGTTCACTTGTGTCGACCTCCCAGGCTATGTAACACTGTTCACTTGTGTCGACCTCCCAGTACATGTAACACTGTTCACTTGTGTCGACCTCCCAGGCTATGTAACACTGTTCACTTGTGTCGACCTCCCAGTACATGTAACACTGTTCACTTGTGTCGACCTCCCAGTACATGTAACACTGTTCACTTGTGTCGACCTCCCAGGCTATGTAACACTGTTCACTTGTGTCGACCTCCCAGTACATGTAACACTGTTCACTTGTGTCGACCTCCCAGTACATGTAACACTGTTCACTTGTGTCGACCTCCCAGTACATGTAACACTGTTCACTTGTGTCGACCTCCCAGTACATGTAACACTGTTTACTTGTGTCGACCTCCCAGTACATGTAACACTGTTCACTTGTGTCGACCTCCCAGTACACGTAACACTGTTTACTTGTGTCGACCTCCCAGTACATGTAACACTGTTCACTTGTGTCGACCTCCCAGTACATGTAACACTGTTTACTTGTGTCGACCTCCCAGTACATGTAACACTGTTCACTTGTGTCGACCTCCCAGTACATGTAACACTGTTTACTTGTGTCGACCTCCCAGTACATGTAACACTGTTTACTTGTGTCGACCTCCCAGTACATGTAACACTGTTCACTTGTGTCGACCTCCCAGTACATGTAACACTGTTTACTTGTGTCGACCTCCCATTACATGTAACACTGTTCACTTGTGTCGACCTCCCAGTACATGTAACACTGTTTACTTGTGTCGACCTCCCAGTACATGTAACACTGTTCACTTGTGTCGACCTCCCAGTACATGTAACACTGTTTACTTGTGTCGACCTCCCAGTACATGTAACACTGTTCACTTGTGTCGACCTCCCAGTACATGTAACACTGTTCAGTTGTGTCGACCTCCCAGTACATGTAACACTGTTCACTTGTGTCGACCTCCCAGTACATGTAACACTGTTCACTTGTGTCGACCTCCCAGTACATGTAACACTGTTCACTTGTGTCGACCTCCCAGGCTATGTAACGCTGTTCACTTGTGTCGACCTCCCAGTACATGTAACACTGTAAACTTGTGTCGACCTCCCAGTGCATGTAATACTGTTCACTTGTGTCGACCTCCCAGCACATGTAACACTGTTCACTTGTGTCGACCTCCCAGGCTATGTAACACTGTTCACTTGTGTCGACCTCCCAGTACATGTAACACTGTAAACTTGTGTCGACCTCCCAGTACATGTAATACTGTTCACTTGTGTCGACCTCCCAGGCTATGTAACACTGTTCACTTGTGTCGACCTCCCATACATGTAACACTGTTCACTTGTGTCGACCTCCCAGGCTATGTAACACTGTTCACTTGTGTCGACCTCCCATACATGTAACACTGTTCACTTGTGTCGACCTCCCAGTACATGTAACACTGTTCACTTGTGTCGACCTCCCAGGCTATGTAACACTGTTCACTTGTGTCGACCTCCCAGTAAAATGTAACACTGTTCACTTGTGTCGACCCCCCAGTACATGTAACACTGTTCACTTGTGTCGACCTCCCGTACATGTAACACTGTTCACTTGTGTCGACCTCCCAGTACATGTAACACTGTTCACTTGTATCGACCTCCCATACATGTAACACTGTTTACTTGTGTCGACCTCCCATACATGTAACACTGTTCACTTGTGTCGACCTCCCAGTACATGTAACACTGTTTACTTGTGTCGACCTCTCATACATGTAACACTGTTCACTTTTTGTCGACCTCCCAGTAACATGTAACACTGTTCACTTGTGTCGACCTCCCAGTACATGTAACACTGTTTACTTGTGTCGACCTCCCAGTACATGTAACACTGTTCACTTGTGTCGACCTCCCAGTACATGTAACACTGTTTACTTGTGTCGACCTCCCAGTACATGTAACACTGTTCACTTGTGTCGACCTCCCAGTACATGTAACACTGTTCACTTGTGTCGACCTCCCAGTACATGTAACACTGTTCACTTGTGTCGACCTCCCAGTACATGTAACATGTTCACTTGTGTCGACCTCCCAGTACATGTAACACTGTTTACTTGTGTCGACCTCCCAGTACATGTAAAAACTGTTTACTTGTGTCGACCTCCCAGTACACGTAACACTGTTTACTTGTGTCGACCTCCCAGTACATGTAACACTGTTCACTTGTGTCGACCTCCCAGTACATGTAACACTGTTTACTTGTGTCGACCTCCCAGTACATGTAACACTGTAAACTTGTGTCGACCTCCCAGTACATGTAACACTGTTTACTTGTGTCGACCTCCCAGTACATGTAACACTGTTTACTTGGTTCGACCTCCCAGTACATGTAACACTGTTCACTTGTGTCGACCTCCCAGTACATGTAACACTGTTTACCCTTTTGTCGACCTCCCATTACATGTAACACTGTTCACTTGTGTTGACCTCCCAGTACATGTAACACTTTTACTTTGTGTCGACCTCCCATACATGTAACACTGTTCACTTGTGTCGACCTCCCAGTACATGAACACTGTTTACTTGTGTCGACCTCCCAGTACATGTTAACACTGTTCACTTGTGTCGACCTCCCAGTACATGTAACACTGTTTACTTGTGTCGACCTCCCAGTACATGTAACACTGTTCACTTGTGTCGACCTCCCAGTACATGTAACACTGTTTACTTGTGTCGACCTCCCAGTACATGTAACACTGTTCAAATTGTGTCGACCTCCCAGTACATGTAACACTGTTTACTTGTGTCGACCTCCCAGTACATGTAACACTGTTCACTTGTGTCGACCTCCCAGTACATGTAACACTGTTTACTTGTGTCGACCTCCCAGTACATGTAACACTATTCAGTTGTGTCGACCTCCCAGTACATGTAACACTGTTTACTTGTGTCGACCTCCCAGTACATGTAACACTGTTCACTTGTGTCGACCTCCCAGTACATGTAACACTGTTTACTTGTGTCGACCTCCCAGTACATGTAACACTGTTCACATGTGTCGACCTCCCAGTACATGTAACACTGTTTACTTGTGTCGACCTCCCAGTACATGTAACACTGTTCACTTGTGTCGACCTCCCAGTACATGTAACACTGTTTACTTGTGTCGACCTCCCAGTACATGTAACACCGTTTACTTGTGTCGACCTCCCAGTACATGTAACACTGTTTACTTGTGTCGACCTCCCAGTACATGTAAAACTGTTCACTTGTGTCGACCTCCCAGTACATGTAACACTGTTTAACTTGTGTCGACCTCCCAGTACATGTAACACTGTTCACTTGTGTCGACCTCCCAGTACATGTAACACTGTTCACTTGTGTCGACCTCCCAGTACATGTAACACTGTTTACTTGTGTCGACCTCCCAGTACATGTAACACTGTTCACTTGTGTCGACCTCCCAGTACATGTAACACTGTTCACTTGTGTCGACCTCCCAGTACATGTAACACTGTTCACTTGTGTCGACCTCCCATACATGTAACACTGTTCACATGTGTCGACCTCCCAGTACATGTAACACTGTTCACTTGTGTCGACCTCCCAGTACATGTAACACTGTTCACTTGTGTCGACCTCCCAGTACATGTAACACTGTTCACTTGTGTCGACCTCCCAGTACATGTAACACTGTTTACTTGTGTCGACCTCCCAGTACATGTAACACTGTTCACTTGTGTCGACCTCCCAGTATATGTAACACTGTTTACTTGTGTCGACCTCCCAGTACATGTAACACTGTTCACTTGTGTCGACCTCCCAGTACATGTAACACTGTTTACTTGTGTCGACCTCCCAGTACATGTAACACTGTTCACTTGTGTCGACCCTCCCAGTACATGTAACACTGTTTTACTTGTGTCGACCCCCAGTACATGTAACACTGTTCACTTGTGTCGACCTCCCAGTACATGTAACACTGTTCACTTGTGTCGACCTCCCAGTACATGTAACACTGTTCACTTGTGTCGACCTCCCAGTACATGTAACACTGTTTCACTTGTGTCGACCTCCCAGTACATGTAACACTGTTCACTTGTGTCGACCTCCCAGTACATGTAACACTGTTTTACTTGTGTCGACCTCCCAGTACATGTAACACTGTTCACTTGTGTCGACCTCTCCAGTACATGTAACACTGTTCACTTGTGTCGACCTCCCAGTAACATGTAACACTGTTCACTTGTGTCGACCTCCTAGTACATGGTAACACTGTCACTTGTGTCGACCTCCCATACATGTAACACTGTTCACTGTGTCGACCTCCCAGTACATGTAACACTGTTCACTTGTGTCGACCTCCCAGTAAATGTAACACTGTTCACTTGTGTCGACCTCCGAGTACATGTAACACTGTTCACTTGTGTCGACCTCCCAGTACATGTAACACTGTTCACTTGTGTCGACCTCCCAGTACATGTAACAAATGTTCACTTGTGTCGACCTCCCAGTACATGTAACACTGTTCACTTGTGTCGACCTCCCAGTACATGTAACACTGTACACTTGTGTCGACCTCCCAGTACATGTAACACTGTTCACTTGTGTCGACCTCCCAGTACATGTAACACTGTTCACTTGTGTCGACCTCCCAGTACATGTAACACTGTTCACTTGTGTCGACCTCCCAGTACATGTAACACTGTTTACTTGTGTCGACCTCCCCCGTACATGTAACACTGTTCACTTGTGTCGACCTCCCAGTACATGTAACACTGTTTACTTGTGTCGACCTCCCAGTACATGTAACACTGTACACTTGTGTCGACCTCCCAGTACATGTAACACTGTTCACTTGTGTCGACCTCCCAGTACATGTAACACTGTTTACTTGTGTCGACCTCCCAGTACATGTAACACTGTACACTTGTGTCGACCTCCCAGTACATGTAACACTGTTGTCGTGTGTTGATGACCTCTCTGCAACAGTGTTACTAGTGTTGATCTTCCTGCAACAGTGTTACTAGTGTTACTGACCTCCCTGTAACAGTGTTACTAGTGTTACTGACCTCCCTGTAACAGTGTTACTAGTGTTACTGACCTCCCTGTAACAGTGTTACTAGTGTTACTGACCTCCCAGTAACACTGTTCACTTGTGTTGTATATAAATGGTATAAAATACGGAGACGGTGGAAAAATAAGTGAGACGTCACTAACAACGTTTCTCCCACACTGTGAACTTTATCAAGTGTACACTGTGTTGACCAAATGTACAGTGTCACACGGGTATAGTGTACACTGTGTTGACCAAAGGTACAGTGTCACACGGGTATAGTGTACACTGTGTTGACCAAAGGTACAGTGTCACACGGGTATAGTGTACACTGTGTTGACCAAAGGTACAGTGTCACGCGGGTATAGTGTACACTGTGTTGACCAAAGGTACAGTGTCACACGGGTATAGTGTACACTGTGTTGACCAAAGGTACAGTGTCACACGGGTATAGTGTACACTGTGTTGACCAAAGGTACAGTGTCACACGGGTATAGTGTACACTGTGTTGACCAAAGGTACAGTGTCACACGGGTATAGTGTACACTGTGTTGACCAAAGGTACAGTGTCACACGGGGGATATGTACACTGTGTTGACCAAAGGTACAGTGTCCACACCGGGTATAGTGTACACTGTGTTGACCAAAGGTACCCGTGTCACACTGCGTATAGTGTACACTGTGTTGACCAAAGGTACAGTGACACCGGGTATATTTTACACTGTGTTTACCAAAGGTACATTTTCACAACGGGTTTAAAGTACACTGTGTTGACCCCAAAGGACAGTGTCACACGGTATATGTTACACTGTGTTTACCAAAGGTACAGTGTACACACGGGTAAAAAGTGTAACACTGTGTTTTACCCCAAAAGGGACAGTGTCACGCGGGTAAAAAGTTAAAACTGTGTTGACCAAAGTACAGTGTCACCGGGGGTATATTGTACACTGTGTTGACCAAAGGTACAGTGTCAAAAAAACGGGTATAGTGTACACTGGGGTTTTACCAAAGGTACAGTGTCACACGGTATAGTGTAACACTGTTTGACCAAAGTACATGTCCCCACGGGTATAAATGTACACGGTGTTGACCAAGGTACAGTGTCACACGCGGGTATAGTGTACACTTGTTGACCAAAGTACAGTGTCCCCCACGGGTATAGTGTACACTGTGTTGACCAAAGGTACAGTGTCACACGGGTATAGTGTACACTGTGTTGACCAAAGGTACAGTGTCACACGGGTATAGTGTACACTGTGTGTTGAGCAAAGGTACAGTGTCACACGGGTAATAGTGTAACACTGTGTTTTACCAAAGGTACAGTGGGCACACGGGTATATTTTACACTGTTTTGACCAAAGGTACAGTGCACACGGGTATAGTGTACACTGTGTGTTGAGCAAAGGTACCGTGTCAGCGGTATAAGGTACACTGTGTGTTGAGCAAAGGTAACAGTGTCACACGGTATAGTTTTACCACTGTGTGTTGAGCAAAGGTACAGTGTGGGTAGTATTATCCCCACATGTTGTGGGTAGTATTAAGACTATATGTTGGTGTGGGTAGTATTATCCCCACATGATGTGGGTAGTATTAAGACTATGTTGGTGTGGGTAGTATTATCCCCACATGATGTGGTATTTTTAAGACTATATGTTGGTGTGGTAGTAAAAATCCCCAAAATGTTGTGGGTAGTATTAAGACATATGATGGTGGGGGGAGTATATCCCACATGTTGTGGGGAGTATTAAGACTAGTTGGTGTGGGTAGTATTAAACCCCCCCATGTTGGTAGTATTAAGACTATGTTGGTGTGGGTAGTATTATCCCCACATGTTGTGGGTAGTATTAAGACTATGTTGGTGTGGGTAGTATTATCCCCACATGTTGTGGGTAGTAAAGATTATGTTTGGGGTGGGTATTATTACCCCACATGTTGTGGGTAGTATTAAGACTATATTTGGGGTTTTGGGGAGTATTATCCCAACATTTTTGTGGGTAGTATTAAAAACTAAATTGGGTGTGGTACTATTATCCCCACATGTTTGGGAGTATTAAGACTATAATTTGGGGTGGGTAGTATATCCCCATATGTTGGGTAGTATTAAGACTAAATTTTGGGGTGGGTAGTATTATCCCCACATGATGTGGTTAGTATTAAGACTATATGTTGGTGTGGGTAGTATTATCCCCACATGATGTGGGTAGTATTAAGACTATGTTGGTGTGGGTAGTATTATCCCCACATGATGTGGGTAGTATTAAGACTATATGTTGGTGTGGGTAGTATTATCCCCACATGATGTGGGTAGTATTAAGGCAATATGTTGGTGTGGGTAGTATTATCCCCACATGTTGTGGGTAGTATTAAGACTATATGTTGGTGTGGGTAGTATTATCCCCACATGTTGTGGGTAGTATTAAGACTATGTTGGTGTGGGTAGTATTATCCCCACATGATGGGGTATTTTTTAAATTACAATGTTGGTGTGGGTAGTATTATCCCCACATGATGGGGTAGTATTAAGACTATATGTTGGTGTGGGTAGTATTATCCCCACATGTTGTGGGTAGTATTATCCCCACATGTTGTGGGTAGTATTAAGACTATATGTTGGTGTGGGTAGTATTATCCCCACATGATGTGGGTAGTATTAAGACTATATGTTGGTGTGGGTAGTATTATCCCCACATGTTGTGGGTAGTATGAAGACTATATGTTGGTGTGGGTAGTATTATCCCCACAGTTGTGGGTAAGATTAAGACTAAATGGGGGTGTGGTATATTATCCCCACATTGTGGGTATAAATTTAAAACTATGTGGTGTGGTTTATATTATCCCCACAATGTTGTGGGTAGTATTAATACTATATGTTGGTGTGGGTAGTATTATCCCCACGTTGTGGGTAGTAATTTAAAACTATGTTGGTGTGGTAGTATTATCCCCACACATTGTGGGTAGTATTAAGACTATGTTGGTGTGGGTAGTATTATCCCCACATGTTGTGGGTAGTATTAAGACTATATGTTGGTGTGGGTAGTATTATCCCCACATGTTGTGGGTAGTATTAAGACTATGTTGGTGTGGGTAGTATTATCCCCACATGTTGTGGGTAGTATTAAGACTATGTTGGTGTGGGTAGTATTATCCCCACATGTTGTTTGGGGAGTAATTAAGACTATAGTTGGGGGTGGGTATTATTATCCCCACATGTTGTGGGTATATTAAACATAGTTGGTGTGGTAGTATTATCCCCACATGTTGTGGGGATATTACGACATGTTGGTGTGGGTAGTATTATCCCCCCATGTTTGGGTGGAAAAAATTAAGACTAGTTGGTGTGGGTAGTATTATCCCCACATGTTGTGGTATATTACACTATGTTGGTGGGGTATAAATTATCCCCACATGTTGTAGGTAGTATTAAGACTATGTTGGTGTGGGTAGTATTATCCCCACATGTTGTTGGTAGTATTATCCCCACATGTTGTGGGTAGTATTTAAGAAATATATTGGGGGTGGGTAGTATTATCCCCACAATGTTGTGGTATTTTTACGACTATGTTGGTGTGGGTAGTATTATCCCCACAGTTTGGTATAATAAGACTAAGTTTGGGTGGGTAGTATTATCCCCACATGTTGGTGGGTAGTATATCCCCACAAAGTTGTGGGGAGTAATTAAGACTATGTTGGTGTGGGTAATATTATCCCCACATGCTGTGAGTAATATTAAAAACTATATTTGGTGTGGGGTAGTATTATCCCCAAATTGGGGGATATTTAAAACTAATTTGGGTGGGTAGTATAATTTCCCCCCATGATGTGGGGATATTAAGACCCCAGTTGGGTGGGGAATATTTTCCCCCCCATGTTGTGGGGAAAATAATTTTTAAAACTATGTTGGTGTGGGTGAAAATTTTCCCACATGATGTGGGGAGTATTAAGACTATGTTGGTGTGGGGAGTATTATCCCCAAAATGTTGTGGGCAGTAATTTAAGACTTTTGTTGGTGGGGGGATATTTGCCCCCACATGATGTGGGGGAGTATTTAAGACTATTTGGGGGGGGGGTAGTATTAAACCCCACCAAAGTTGTGGGTATATTTAAAAACTATGTTTTGGGGTGGGAAATATTATCCCCAAAAAATGTTTTGGGTATTTTTAAGGGCTATGTTGGGGTGGGGATATTATCCCCCCAGGGTTTTTGGTTGTATTAAAACTTTGTTGTGTGGGTAGTATTTTTCCCCCCCTTGTTGTGGAAATATTAAGACTATGTTTGGGGGTTTGGGGATTTTAGAAATGTGTTGAGAAATTGTGTTTTTACCTTTTGTAAACAAAAAAAGCCCCTTTTTCAACACGTGTTTAAAAATTTTTGTAAACACTGGGCCCCCATTTTTGTAAACACTGACCTCATTTTGGGTAAACACTGACGTCAGTGTTGTAAACACTGACCAGCATGTTGTAAACACTGACCTCAGTGTTGTAAACCACTGACGTCATGTTTGTAAACACTGAACTCAGTGTTGTAACACTGACGTCAGTGTTTTAAACACTGACGTCAGTGTTGTAAACACTGCGTCGTGGGAAGTTCTGTCCTTAAAGCATTTCCCATATAGATGACAGCGGGTTTCTCTCTCCTCTCCTCTCTCTCTCTCTCTCTCTCCTCTGTCGTCTGTCTGTTCTCTCTGTCTCTCTCCTCCTCTCTCTCCCTCTCTCTCTCTCTCTCTCTCCTCTCTCTCTCCTCTCGTCCTCTCCTCTCCTCTCTCTCCTCTCTCTTCTCTCTCTCTTTTTTCCTCGTCCTCTCTGTTTTTTCTCTCTCTCTTCCTCTCTCTCTCTCCCTCTCTCTCCTTTCTCTCGCCCTGCCTGTCTGCTCTCTCTGTCTCTCTCTGTCTCCCGTCTCTGCCCTCTCCTCTCTCTCCTCTCTCTCTCGTCCTCTCTCTTTTCTCTCTCTTCTCCTCTCTCTCTCTCTTCTCTCTTCTGTCTGTCTTCTCTCCTCTCTTTTCCTCTCTCTCCTCTCTCTCTCTCTCCTCCTGTCCTGTCGGGTTTGCTCTCTCTGTCCTCTCTGCTTCTCTCCCCTCTCTCTCCTCCTCCTCTTCTCTCTCTCTCTCCCTCGTCTCTCCCCTCTCTTTTCGTCTCTGTCTCTCTTTTCCTCTCTCTCTCTCCTCTCCTCTCTCCTCTTCCTCCTCTCTCCCCTCTCTCTGTCTGTCTTCGTCTCTCTCTGTCTCTCTCTGTCTCTCTGCCCTCTGCCCTCTCTCTCTCCTCTCTCTCCCCTCTCTCTCTCTCTCTCCTCTCTCTTTTCTCTGTCTGTCTCGTCTCTCTTTTTTTTTTTTTTTTTTTTTTTTTTTTTTTTACACATGGTTTGACAAGGTTAAGGATCCCTAGCTTTATGACAATATTTAAAATTTTAAGGATTCCTAACTTTTTTGACAAGCTAAGAGCTGTTACCTACATCAGCTCATTTGAAAGCATTTTTATTTTATTATAAGACATAAAAGTAGGGAACAGGATGAATTTTGGGCCATCTGGGGGCCCCAGCATTTTCTTTGATCAAACGACTTATCTCGTTAAAATCTTTTAATCTAAACGAAGGGTGTTCCATACCCGGAGTCATCCGGGTAGGGTATGATCTCAGAGGGGAGTGATTTTCTGGAGAAGGGTACAGCCAAGTAATTTGCTGTTTTCCCGCCCGTTTTGGGTGGCATAAAAGCTTGTTTCGCGCTGTCCTCGAAAGGGGAATCCAATTTGTGGTTTTTTGGGGGAACAATTTTGGGCCCTTGTACATAACAGAAAGGCCACCCAAAACCCCCTCCTATGTAAAGGGGCTCTGCAAAAATGACAGATCCACCCCGGGATGGGTCCGGGCGAGAGATGAAAACGCCCTTGCTCTTTCTCTACTCTGTCAAGCATCGCAGAGGAGGGGGGGGAAGGCACACCAAAAAAAGTGGAGCATCCCTCAAGGGGGTAGCAAACCTTGTGCCTCGTCCCAGTACCCTTGCAACCCCTACTGTCAAGCAGATGCGAGATAGGGCCCGAAGTGCTTTTAAGTTTCCCCGGGGCTCCCCCTTGTTTGCAAGTTTTTACAACAGGGTTTCCCTTCATGGTTTTGTTTGGAGTCAAATTTCCCCCCCAAGGATATCAAACTTCTTCTCCAGGTGCCAACATCCTCCCATTCACCCCTTACTATTTAAACCCATTTTTAAACCATCATGGTGCCAAAGACGATCACATTTGTTTTTCCCTCAGGGGGAAAAATGTTACTTGCCATCTTTTTCCCCCAAGCTGATATAGCCTAAACGGTGATTGATGACCCCTTTAGAGCACTGGCTTTCCCTTCTTTTGGGATAAGGAATGTCAGGGGGGCAGTCGCCCTGCATTGATGTGATTCTGGATGAGATGAAAAAGGGCGTTGAAGTAAAACTTTTCCTTAACAGGGGGCCCAGCACACTTCCTTGTGGAACGCTTCCCCCAAAAAGGATGTCTTGCTGATTCCTTTTCCAAATGAGGACTAAAAACAAAAGATCAAAACCATGAAGGTAATCACTAAAGGAGACATAGCGTAACCCCTTGCAATTCCCAGTGTTTGAAGTTTTGCTAAAGGCCCTGGTCCCCACACCCGGTCGAAAGCGCCAGAAATTGTCAGTGCTACCACACAGCTGACTTTGGATTCACCCCATTGACTGGGGGCCATTTAAAGGGGAGAGGTTTAACAACAGACCAGCACAGAGTAACCTTTCCTGAACCCATATTACGATCACAAAGTAGTGAGGGGGTATAAAAAAAATCTGTCATTTTTTCCTTGAGATTATTGTCTAAAGGATCTTACCAGTGATTGACAGGAGTGAAAACTGGTCTGAAGTTGCTGTTTTCTGCTCTGCTCTTCTTTTTGTAAACGGGACACTTTTGCCTCTTTCCATGGAAAAGGGCCATTTGCATTTGTACGGGGCAGGGGCCGAAAGATGCGTTTTAGAGGTGCCCCCTAGCTGGTCGGGCAAAAACTTTTTAAACAATCTTGGGCTAAACTTGCCCTGGGCCCACAGCCTTTTCTTGGTCAAGGGGTTTTAAAGAAGGAAATCACCTCCCCCCTCCCCTTATTGTCCCCCCTGACAGTTTTGATACAGTTTTTGGGCCAGCTAGCCAAGGGGGGTTCCCCTTTGCGGATCAGGAACTTGCATTTTGGTAAAAAAGTGTTCACCAAAGAGGTCCGTTTTCCTTTTCTACTAGTGAGGGGGTCTCCCATCCTGTCTTTTTTGGGAGGTGGAATAATTCATCGGGCAGAAAACCTTTTGTCTGTCCTTGACCGGGGCCCCCCCAGGTTTTGGACCCCTCCCCCAACCTGAGCTAACTTTCTTTTAGTTCCAACCCCCTTTAGCAATGGCCCACTTTTTGAACATCACCCAATTGCCTACAGGCTTGCATGTGCAAGTTCCCTGTTTAGGTGGTAGGATGTCTCTTAAACCTTTCCCGCCATGTTTTGTATTTAAAGCGTAGAAAGCCTCTCTAAAACCCAAAGCCCACAAAAAAGGGCCCTGACTGTAGGTTTTTGGGTCACATATTGCCGGTGAGGAAAATGTGTTCTTGTTGCAGTTTAAAGGGAGGGCCCCCAAGTAAAGGGTTTTCCCCTTGGTTTTTCAACATCCCCCTGGAGAAAGAGCATTCCAGTCGGTGGTGGCGAGCTAAAGAAAAAAGGGGCTGGCCAATTACCTTTTTCCCCCCAATAGCCGGGTTTGTGCTTGGGGACTCCCACCTCTTTCGGGTTGGGGATCTTAAGTGTGGAAAAAAACAAGCCTTGGGGTTTCAAAACCCCCAAACGTACCCGGGGGGTTAAAAAGTGATACCCCCTTCTGCCAGTTTCCCCTCACTACTGGGTCAAGGGGGGACCCCGAGAAATGAGTAGGGAAAAATCAACAAAGTTTTCATTCAAAAACCTGCAAAAAGGGTTTCATAAAAGTCCCTCTGTAAAAGGTGCTGGTTGAGGTCCCCCAACAATTATAAAAAGTTGACAGTTGTGTTGAAAGCAAAAGGGGGGCCAATTTTTTTCCATTAGGAATTTTGATAGGGTCTCCCAATTTTTGGCCACTGAGGGCTGTACTTTTCCCCATGCTATACAGAAGGTTACTAGGTTTTATACAGAGCTTGAAGAACATAAATTTTCAAGATTGTAAGGGGTGGCAACACCAAATGTCGGGAAATAACACTTTTAGAGAAGCCCCACAGCAAAAACCACCCCTTGGCCCTTGCCTGCCCCTTTTCTTCTAAACCTTGAGGTGTACCCCCCAGCAATTCTTGAAAAATTTTTTCTGGAGTCCTGTCATCCAAAAATGTTTCAAACAACAGCTATCAGTCCCGGGGCCGAACCCCCCCTTTTTTTCCCCGGGGTGTTCCACAAAGGCAATTTTTGGGGGGAAAGGGGCCCCCTTTTTTTCCCCAAACCCCCCCCCCCCCCCCCCCCCCCCCCCCCCAACCCCCCCCCCCCCCCCATAACCCCCCCCCAAAAAAAAAAGGGGGGGGTTTTAAAAAAAGGGGTGGAAAAAAAAAAAAAAAAAAAAAAAAAAATTTTGTTTAAGGAAATTTTAAATGTGGGGGGTTTTTGGAGTAGCTGAGTGAGGCGTGTGGAGGTTTTAAACCAATTCAGAGATCCGGCGGGTTTGTTCTGAGAACGGGTTTCTCAAAAACAGGTGGCCCTGTCTGTCAATTTTCCCTTTTCTTCCGACACTGGCCCCTCCTTATGCCTTTTTGTAGCAGTATTTTTACCCCCGGTATCTCGCAGGCATTGTTGGCAGAGTGCCCCTTCCGGTGACGGGCGAGAGCACACCCTTTGGGTGCCCTGGGGGGGGTGGACTAGGATTTGTTGTACCTCCTGTGTTTCGCGATATGTTTCCCCGGGTTTTGGGCCGCTGGGAAAGTTTTATGGGAGGGGAACGGCTGTTGATGTCTTCCCCCCACCACGTCCTCCTCCACCCCCCCCCTAACCCCGCCCCTACCAGTTCCCGACAGATGTGTCCCTGCTGTTCGTACTTTTGGCGCGCAGGGGATCAGGTAGGGATAGTTTCCCCGATCACTAACTGCAAACCCTTTTTCTGGGGGAGAAACTCCTGGGTCAGAACTTGCTTTTCCGAAGCAAATACTACCAGATTCTAGAATAGTACCCGGGAGGTGTGCTGACAGGTTTTAGGAAACAGAGATGGTATGTGCACTGCAAGTAGACTGGCATGGCGAAGCAAGATGTCAGGGGTAGGAAATTAACAATCCAAGCTTCCCCCTTCCCGGGAAGAGGGTTTTTTCCCCCTGTGGTGGGCAAAGGAATTTTGTTAGAATTCCCAAAAGGGAGTTTTTTGAACCTGTCCCGTCTTTGGGACCTTAGCGATGACAGAATTCCCCCCAGATGTTTAAAACCCCCGAGTTTTAAACTCAGTTGGGGGCTTCCGTCTTTGTCAATAGTGGGCGCCAAACAGCTGGGGCAGGGTTTCGGGCACTTAATGTAGGCTTGCACTGACCTTTTACAATAGCTTTGGGAGGGTTTTCTAATGATTTTTAGGACTCATAGTGCTTCCCTTGATGGATTTTCTTACTGCAACTTTACAACCAGCCCAAGAGGGGAGTCTATCTTTGGGCAGGAGTCCCTGAGGTAGGGCTTCCCGAAAAACCCCCCTCCTGTAGCTCCAGGGTTGTATCCACAAAACCACAGGGTTAAGGAAAATCCTTAAATTTCTGAAATTTTCAAACCCGGCTGCAACAAAATTCTTCTTCTGGATGCAATCTGTGTGGCAGTAGTTGGAACAAGTAGGCTCCTTCTCCAAGAAGATTTCCCTTTTCCCTTGTGGTATAAACCCCAAACCCCCTGCCCGTAAATTTCTGGGACCCAAAAGCCAGATAGCGTAGATAATTTTGCAAATTTTCCCGGGGTGAAGTCTTTCCCCAAAGGGGGGCTTTTGGTTTTTAAGTTTTACAGGGGAGAGAGAGGGTGGGGGGGTCTCCCCTCTCCTCTCCTCCCCTCTCTCTCTCTCTCTCTCTCTGTCTGTCCCGTCTGTCTCCCCTCTGTCTCTCTCTGTCTCCTCTCTCCCCCCTCTCTCTCTCTCCCCTCCCCTCCCTCTCTCTCCCCTCTCACCTCTCTCTCCTTTTCTCCCCCCTCTCTCTCTCCCCTCTCCCCTTCCCCCTCCTCTCACTCTCTCTCTCTTCTCATCCTCCCCTCTCTCTGTTTTTCTTCTGTCTTCTTTTTCCCTGTCCCTTTCTCTCTCTTCCTCTCTCCCCTCTCTCTCTCTACCCCCTTCACTCTCCCCTCCCCTTTTCTCTCTCCTTTTCCCCTCTCTCTCCTCCTTCTCCCAACCCTCTTTTTCTCTTTTCTCTCTCTCCTCTCTCTCCTCTCTCCCCCCTCTCTCTCTCTCTGTCTTCCTTTTGTTCTCTCTTTCTCTCGTTTTCTCTCTCTCTTCCCCCTCTCTCTCTCTTCTTTCTTTTCCTTTTCCCCTTATCCTCCTCTCCTCTCTTTCTCTCCTCTCTCTCTCTTTTCTCTCTCCTCCTCCCCATCTCTCTCTCTCTCCTCTCTTTTTCTTTTTTTTTTCTCTCCTCTCTCTTCCCCCTCTCCCCTTTTCCCCCTCTCTTCCCCTCTCTCCCCTGTCCTCTTTTTGTCCTGTCTGTTTTTTTTTTTCTCTCTCTCCTCTCTCTCTCTCTCTCCCCTCTCTCCCCCCTCTCTCCTCTCTTCTCTCTTCTTCCCTTCTTCCCCCCACTCTCTCTTCTCTCTCTTCTCTCTTCTCTTCTCCCCCTTCTTTCTCCTCGCCGTCTCTCTCTTCTCTCTTTCCTTCCCCTCCCTCCCCTCCCCCTCTCTCTCTCTCTCCCCTTTTCTTCCCTCTCTTCTTCCTCTTCTCTCTGCCCGTCTTCCGTCTCTTTTCTTTTCTCTCTCTCTCTTCTCCTCTCTCTCTCTTCTTTTTCTCTCCTTTTTCTTCTTTCTCTCTCTGTCTTCTTTGTCTCTCTCCTCTTCTTTTTCCCCTCTCTCTCCCTCTCTCTCTCTCCTCTCTCTCTCTCTTCTGTCTTCCCTTTTCTCTCTTCCCTCCTTTTTTCCCCTCTCTCTCTCTCCCCTCTCTCCTCTCCCCATCTCTCCTCTTTGTCCTTTTTCTCTCCTTCTTTTCTTCCTCTTTCTGTCTCTTCTGTCCCTCTCTCCTCTCTCTCTCTCCCCTTCTCTCTCTCTCTCTCTCTCTCTCTGTCTCTCTCTCTCTCTCTCTCTCTCTCTGTCTCTCTCTCTCTCTCTCTCTATGAGGCACCTTTGAGGTGCAAAAGTTAGCCAGTTTACACTACAAACGTCTTAGTAAACAATTAAGACTGAAGTTAGGTACCTTTGCTTGTGCAAACAACTAGTCTACTCCGGATATAACTACAAACTGTTTAACTTGAACTATTACTGTCGCCTCGTCAAAAATTTACATATTCATAGACCTCCACTGTAAGTGTAGTCACTTGTTTTAGGGGTTGTAGTGGGTGGGGGGGTGGGGGGGTGGGGGGGTCCAGCGTAATTTACACTATGTATGATAATTAGGCCTATGTGTACCTGTGCCTAAATAAACTTAATTATTCTGCTTATGTATGATTTTTGCTTTTCTAAGTTTTATTGTAATGTTGAATATATTAAAAGTGGCACTGGCACTATTGCTGAGGCTCGTGAAGGTTCTCACAATGGCTGCCAGGTGGCACTGGTACCTATCCTCAGGTTCGTGAAGGTCCTCACAACAATGGCTGCCAGGTGGCACTGGTACCTATCCTCAGGTTCGTGAAGGTCCTCACAACAATGGCTGCCAGGTGGCACTGGTACCTATCCTCAGGTTCGTGAAGGTCCTCACAACAATGGCTGCCAGGTGACACTGGTACCTATCCTGAGGTTCGTGAAGGTTCTCACAATGGCTGCCAGGTGGCACTGGTACCTATCCTCTGGTTCGTGAAGGTCCTCACAACAATGGCTGCCAGGTGGCACTGGTACCTATCCTGAGGTTCGTGAAGGTCCTCACAACAATGGCTGCCAGGTGACACTGGTACCTATCCTCAGGTTCGTGATGGTCCTCACAACAATGGGTGCCAGGTGGCACTGGTACCTATCCTGAGGTTCGTGATGGTCCTCACAACAGTGGCTGCCAGGTGGCACTGGTACCTATCCTCTGGTTCGTGAAGGTCCTCACAACAATGGCTGCCAGGTGGCACTGGTACCTATCCTGAGGTTCGTGAAGGTCCTCACAACAATGGCTGCCAGGTGGCACTGGTACCTATCCTCAGGTTCGTGAAGGTTCTCACAACAATGGCTGCCAGGTGGCACTGGTACCTATCCTGAGGTTCGTGAAGGTCCTCACAACAATGGCTGCCAGGTGGCACTGGTACCTATCCTGAGGTTCGTGAAGGTCCTCACAACAATAGGTGCCAGGTGGCACTGGTACCTATCCTCAGGTTCGTGAAGGTCCTCACAACAATGGGTGCCAGGTGGCACTGGTACCTATCCTCAGGTTCGTGAAGGTCCTCACAACAATGGGTGCCAGGTGGCACTGGTACCTATCCTCAGGTTCGTGAAGGTCCTCACAACAATGGCTGCCAGGTGGCACTGGTACCTATCCTCAGGTTCGTGAAGGTCCTCACAACAATGGGTGCCAGGTGGCACTGGTACCTATCCTCAGGTTCGTGAAGGTCCTCACAACAATGGCTGCCAGGTGACACTGGTACCTATCCTGAGGTTCGTGAAGGTCCTCACAACAATGGCTGCCAGGTGGCACTGGTACCTATCCTCAGGTTCGTGAAGGTTCTCACAACAATGGCTGCCAGGTGGCACTGGTACCTATCCTGAGGTTCGTGAAGGTCCTCACAACAATGGCTGCCAGGTGGCACTGGTACCTATCCTCAGGTTCGTGAAGGTCCTCACAACAATGGGTGCCAGGTGGCACTGGTACCTATCCTCAGGTTCGTGAAGGTCCTCACAACAATGGCTGCCAGGTGGCACTGGTACCTATCCTCAGGTTCGTGAAGGTCCTCACAACAATGGGTGCCAGGTGACACTGGTACCTATCCTCAGGTTCGTGAAGGTCCTCACAACAATGGGTGCCAGGTGGTCGTCTGCTCTCAGAGAGGGAGTAGATTACAATCTTTGCTCACCAGTTAACACTCTGAGATCGATAATACGAAAAGAACTTCTATTGAACTTTTCTGACTGAAGACTGAGTTAGACTGACACCAGTCAGTCCCTCTATCATCATTCTATCATGCAGGAGGAGCCACGTATCTATGGTGTATCCAGTATGTCGAAGATAATTAGCACACAGGTTCAGAACCTGTACTACTGGCATGGTAAACATGACGTAATCAGTCTATCGACCTTGGAGAAAGTCAGGTAGTCAGTCCCTCAGCTTGGAGGGGACTGACCACACTTATTTTTTTGAGTCGTGATAGTGGTTTTTGAAGGTAGTTGAGTTAGAGTACGCCACAACCACGCTGGTGTGGGATTCGACTGTTAGACCTGTGTTTGTAGTCACAGTGGTGGCCCATGCTAACCTACCTATGGCGTATGGAAATATACCTAATTGGATGAATCTTATTAGAGGCAGCTGGTCCAGTGGTTAACGCACTGGCCTGAAATTTAGGGCTCACTTGCCATGGGTTCAAACCCCCACCCGTTCCCTGATTTGCTTAGATTTCCATACAGATTGATAAATTAGACACATGTCCAACTCTTGGGTATCTTTATTGAGGAAACGTTTCCCCACGCAGTGACTTCATCAGTCCATACAAAGGAGGATGGTGAAGAACAGGAGGAGGTTGAGGTAATCAGTCCCTCAACCTTGGGTCGATGTGGTCAGTCCATCAATATTGAATAGAATACAGCATATGAGCGGAGAAGCAGCTTATATACTGCTGGCAGGAGAGGTACAGCAGTCATAGGTGGTGTCACATTTGTCCAGTGTGGAAGTAGGTCGTGTCCAAGGGTTAGGTTAGTGAAGAATTCCCTATACAGTTGTATTTAGCTATACAGTTGTATTTTTGCTATACAGTAGGTTATAGTTTACTTAAGGAGCGCTAATATCTTGCAGGTGAATATTAAGGAAGGATTGTGGACTTAAGTCCAGGATCCTTCCTTAAATCCAGGATCCTTCCTTAAGTCCAGGATCCTTCCTTAATGTTTATAATCTTAAATGTAAATTTTAAATGGGTGGGCTGGTAAGCCAGTGGAAGGCCTCGGTCAGATGACCAAAACTCCAGCTGGGGATCATCATATAACTAAGACCCGCGTCAGGAAATACTTGTCCTGTTCCCTGACCAGCCATACTAACCTGTCCTTGCAGGTCAGGCTAATTTGTGGACATGTTAGATAAAGTAGGTAAGTGTGGCTGTACCTGGAGTATACCTGGAGAGTACCTGGAGTATACCTGGAGGGTACCTGGAGTATACCTGGAGGGTACCTGGAGTATACCTGGAGGGTACCTGGAGTATACCTGGAGGGTACCTGGAGTATACCTGGAGAGTACTTGGAGTATACCTGGAGAGTACCTGGAGTATACCTGGAGTATACCTGGAGGGTACCTGGAGGGTACCTGGAGGGTACCTGGAGTATACCTGGAGGGTACCTGGAGTATACCTGGAGGGTACCTGGAGTGTATCTGGAGGGTACCTGGAGTATACCTGGAGGGTACCTGGAGTATACCTGGAGGGCACCTGGAGTATACCTGGAGGGTACCTGGAGTATACCTGGAGTATACCTGGAGGGTACCTGGAGTGTACCTGGAGGGTACCTGGAGTGTACCTGGAGGGTACCTGGAGTATACATGGAGGGTACCTGGAGTATACCTGGAGGGTACCTGGAGTGTACCTGGAGTGTACCTGGAGTGTACCTGGAGGGTACCTGGAGTATACCTGGAGGGTACCTGGAGTATACCTGGAGGGTACCTGGAGTATACCTGGAGGGTACCTGGAGTGTACCTGGAGTGTAACTGGAGGGTACCTGGAGCATACCTGGAGGGTACCTGGAATATACCTGGAGGGTACCTGGAGTATACCTGGAGGGTACTTTGAGTGTACCTGGAGGGTACCTGGAGTATACCTGGAGGGTACTTGGAGTGTACCTGGAGGGTACCTGGAGTATACCTGGAGGGTACCTGGAGTATACCTGGAAGGTACCTGGAGTATACCTGGAGGGTATTCCGGGGATCAACGCCCCCCGCGGCCCAGACCTTGACCAGGTCTCACCAGAATGATCACAGTGCAGTGTCTGTAGGAGACTGAGGACGTGTCCCCTTACATTAGGTTAGGTTCAGTGTTTTATCTCTGATGTTAGGTTTGTCGTGTACTAGGTTCCATGGGCACACACAGTGTATCATAAGGTTATTTGAGAGACATTGTTAAAAACGGGGAGTTGCCGTTATTATTTTATAACGACAGTGTTTATTACGAAATTTGCACGTTGAGGGACTGATTACCTCATCTTCTATCTCTCTAGTACAAGAATGGCATGCAATATCATCTCTTGAGTCTTCTATAATGCACTGATGAAGCCACTGGTTAGCAAAATGTCTACAGGATTAAAATACCCAGATGTTACACAGGTGTCTAATTCAACAACTGTGCTGGTGTTGGCAGGCAAGAGAGGTTTCTGACGTGGAGAATAACGCTGTGCGCACCACCACCGTAAACACAGGAGCCATTCCAAATCTGTCAGTGAGATGTTACCATGGAAATGATTCTTGAACAGCAACATTAATGATCTTTGGTCTTAGGAAATGGAAGAGGTTATGTGTCCCCTTGATATAGCTTTGATGCGTTCCGTGAGTTTGTGCACTCCCAGAGCCCAGCCTTTGGCCAGGCTCGTTTGGTAGTGTAATACTGTAAATCACCATGTCATTTCCCGGTGTAAATGATGTCCCACTGGCTGTGTTGACCATCAGTTTAGTGGCACTGGTGCCTAGGTTTAGTGGCACTGGTGCCTGGGTTTAGTGGCACTGGTGCCTGGGTTTAGTGGCACTGGTGCCTGGGTTTAGTGGCACTGGTGCCTAGGTTTAGTGGCACTGGTGCCTAGGTTTAGTGGCACTGGTGCCTGGGTTTAGTGGCACTGGTGCCTGGGTTTAGTGGCACTGGTGCCTAGGTTTAGTGGCACTGGTGCCTGGGTTTAGTGGCACTGGTGCCTGGGTTTAGTGGCACTGGTGCCTGGGTTTAGTGGCACTGGTGCCTAGGTTTAGTGGCACTGGTGCCTGGGTTTAGTGGCACTGGTGCCTAGGTTTAGTGGCACTGGTGCCTGGGTTTAGTGGCACTGGTGCCTGGGTTTAGTGGCACTGGTGCCTGGGTTTAGTGGCACTGGTGCCTGGGTTTAGTGGCACTGGTGCCTAGGTTTAGTGGCACTGGTGCCTGGGTTTAGTGGCACTGGTGCCTGGGTTTAGTGGGCACTGGTGCCTGGGTTTAGTGGCACTGGTGCCTGGGTTTAGTGGCACTGGTGCCTGGGTTTAGTGGCACTGGTGCCTGGGTTTAGTGGCACTGGTGCCTGGGTTTAGTGGCACTGGTGCCTGGGTTTAGTGGCACTGGTGCCTGGGTTTAGTGGCACTGGTGCCTGGGTTTAGTGGCACTGGTGCCTGGGTTTAGTGGCACTGGTGCCTGGGTTTAGTGGCACTGGTGCCTGGGTTTAGTGGCACTGGTGCCTGGGTTTAGTGGCACTGGTGCCTGGGTTTAGTGGCACTGGTGCCTGGGTTTAGTGGCACTGGTGCCTGGGTTTAGTGGCACTGGTGCCTGGGTTTAGTGGCACTGGTGCCTGGGTTTAGTGGCACTGGTGCCTGGGTTTAGTGGCACTGGTGCCTGGGTTTAGTGGCACTGGTGCCTGGGTTTAGTGGCACTGGTGCCTAGGTTTAGTGGCACTGGTGCCTGGGTTTAGTGGCACTGGTGCCTGGGTTTAGTGGCACTGGTGCCTGGGTTTTTAAGCTGGGTATTGTTGCACACCCAGAGGTGAGATAAAGGTTAGGATGCCCACTTTCTCGCTTGTTAAGAAGCTTTTCTCTCTCTCTCTCATACTCTCTCTCTATCTCTCTAAATAATTTAACCCTTCCCAATTATCACAGTAGAGTTAGAAAGAGATAATTAGCTATCATCTTAATTCCAGAACTGCGTCGACTGGAGATTTAAATTTGCAGTATACAGGAGCTCTAACAGTTGTTGAAGAATTGAGACACTTATGCAACACATGGGAATCTTTATTGAAGAAACGTTTCGCCACACAGTGGCTTCATCAGTCCAACACAAAGTAGAAATGGATAAGGAGAGTAGAAGTTTGAGGTAATCAGTCCCTCAACCTGGAATCGATGTGTTCAGTCCTGTAGGAAGTGCCGGTTTTCTAAACCATTCATCTCATCTGTCAGACAGTGCAACATCATGGGATCTTGGTACAAAGACTTCAACGCTTGCCCAACCTTTGGACGACGACCTACTTACACTAGTGGCAGGTCCCACTGTGATCCCGCCTCCTCCTGCTACTTACACTAGTGGCAGGTCCCACTGTGATCCCGCCTCCTCCTGCTACTTACACTAGTGGCAGGTCCCACTGTGATCCCGCCTCCTCCTGCTACTTACACTAGTGGCAGGTCCCACTGTGATCCCGCCTCCTCCTGCTACTTACACTAGTGGCAGGTCCCACTGTGATCCCGCCTCCTCCTGCTACTTACATTAGTGGCAGGTCCCACTGTGATCCCGCCTCCTCCTGCTACTTACACTAGTGGCAGGTCCCACTGTGATCCCGCCTCCTCCTGCTACTTACACTAGTGGCAGGTCCCACTGTGATCCCGCCTCCTCCTGCTACTTACACTAGTGGCAGGTCCCACTGTGATCCCGCCTCCTCCTGCTACTTACATTAGTGGCAGGTCCCACTGTGATCCCGCCTCCTCCTGCTACTTACATTAGTGGCAGGTCCCACTGTGATCCCGCCTCCTCCTGCTACTTACATTAGTGGCAGGTCCCACTGTGATCCCGCCTCCTCCTGCTTCAACTCATCTCACCGCAGTGTATAAGCCACCTCTCTGGCCCTATGCTGCACTTCCTACAAGAGTGATGGACTGAACACATCGATTCCAGGTTGAGGGACTGATTACCTCAAACTTCTACTCTCCTTACCCATTTCTACTTTGTATTGGACTGATGAAGCCACTGTGTGGCGAAACGTTTCTTCAATAAAGATTCCCATGTGTTGCATAAGTGTCTCAATTCTTCAGCTCTAACAGTGTACGTATATAGATTGTTCCTTTATCCTGTTATTTTCTGATGTTTTCGTTGTGTCTGTCTCATTTCTTTCTTGCATAACCTGTTATGTGTGTTATAAGAACATTAGACTGGAGGAACACTTCAGAAGGCCTACTGGCCAGTGCAAGGCTAGTATTTCTCAAAATCACCCAGTCCAACTCGTGTATTTGTTCAGTCTTCATCCAGAGCTGGGCAAGATTTTGCTTCAGTACCTTAGGTACCAATAAAACCCAGCCCTTTCCAGTCATATATTTGCTGTTGGAGTGTGAGCAAAGTAACATTTATGAAGGGATCCAGGGAACCTGGCAGGCCGGACTTGAGTCCTGGAGGTGGGAAGTACAGTGCCTACACTCTGAAGGAGGGGTGTTAATGTTGCAGTTTTATAACTGTAGTGTAAAGCGCACCTCTGGCAAGACAGTGATGGAGTGAATGATGGTGAAAGTTTTTCTTTTTCGGGCCACCCTGCCTTGGTGGGAGACGGCCGATGTGTTAATTTAAAAGAAAACTGTGTAATCTCTTTTTAAAGCTACTCAGTCTTAGTCTCCATTACTCTACTCGGAAAAATTTGTTCCACGTATCGACAACTCTGGAAACCGGTACTTACCTACGTCCTTTCTAAATCTAAATTTATCTAATTTTAAAACGTTTACTTCTGATTATTACTTGGTTCGGCATCCTCAGTCCTTTATTATCACGTTTGTTTATGCCTGTTGCATGCAAAGAGTATGTAATCGTTATTCAGATCATGTTAGCACACTCGCATAGGCTGCCTCACCAACCAGCGAACCAGATACTAAGGGTCGGACTTACGGGGCCCCACCGTCAGATCAGTATCTAGATTCAGCCAATGAGAAGGTGGATCTGGCAATTGTGAAGGTGACGTGGTTACCACTCACATTCTCACCCTTGTCATTTCCATTCAAGAGCTGGTTGAAGCACGGTGCTCTGCATTCTATTGGCTTCAATTTTGCCTTGATTACCGTGGCATGCACTAATACCTATTACTGCATATAGTGTATATAGTGTACATACTGTTTATTTTGCTCCCTTTACACCCAGGGTAACAGGCTTTTGAGTACCCGGATTGTAATGCCCATCATCCACTTATACACTTCAATGATATCTCAATCTATGTCTCTCAAGAGAGTGAAATTTCAAGATTATCAGTCTATCATATATTTGTCTAAATTCTTTTTGAAGCGTCCCTTGGATGGAGAAGTTTTGCATGTGGCTGCGGTGGAGACATTTCATTACTTTTATATCAGGAAAGAAGTTGTTACAAGTCTCTGGGAGAGAAAGTTAATGTCCTGGGAAGGAAAGTTAATGTCCTGGGAAAGTTTTATGTGTTTTCAGTGAGTGGAACTTTACGTGGTTCTTGGGAAGATCAACTTTGTGTGTTCCTAAGGAGGAAGTCGACGAGTTTGGTCCCTAAATTTAAGCCACCAGTTCCATTAGATGAGAATAATGTTCTTGGTAAATTTTTGCAGGGTATTCACAGCCAGAACTGGGAAATATATATTCATCTACTTGTGATTTCTGCGGTCGAGTCATAGCTCCTGGCCCCGCCTCTTCAATGGTCGCTACTCTCTCTGCTACATAAGCTTTATCATGCCTCTTCTTAAAGTTGTGTATTGATCCTGCCTCCACTACATCGCTCTCCAGATTATTCCACTTCCTGACAACTCTATGGCTGAAGAAATAATTCATAACATCTCATTGGCTCATCTGAGTCTTCAGTTTCCAATTGTGTCCCCTTGTTGCTGTGTCCCATCTCTGGTACATCCTGTTCCTATCCACCTTGTCAATTCCTCTCAGTATTTTATATGTCGTTATCATGTCCCCCCTATTCCTCCTGTCCTCCCGTCGTCAGGTCGATTTCCCTTAACCTCTCCTCGTAGGACATGCTCCATACCTCCATGACTAGTCTTGTTGCAAACCTTTGCACTCTCTCTAATTGCATGACGTGTTTGACCAGGTGTGGGTTCCAAACTGGTGCTGTGTACTCCAAGATGGACCTGACGTACACGGTGTACAGAGTACTGAACGATTCCTTACTGCTGCAGCATATGGCCGGGCGCACTATACTGCAGCAGTTATTTGGATGATGTGCTCCTCAGGAGATATCCTCGGTATTATACTCACCCCAACATCCTTTCCCTTAGCCTGTACTCTATCTGCCGTCTTTGCCCTTCCCTGGTCATCAAGAGCCAGTTGTTCGATCCTTCGTGCAGCCTGTTCAGATCCCTCATCCGATTGAATTCTCCTCATTAGATTCACTTTGCCTACAAACAGACACAATTCTGAGTCAATCCTTCCGTCATGTCATTCACATATACCAAAATCAACACTAAAAAAAATATTTTTAAAATCTACGACGAGTGACTTATTTTTCTGAAGTTTTTAATTTAATTTGGACTCGTTTAGTAGTTTCTTAAAGTGACTGACTTAAGTGGTTACACACACACACACACACACACACACATGGGTCCTTAGAGAGGGAGCAGATATGTTGTGCGTGCCACTTACAACAATCTTCAACACATCTATTGAAACTGGGCAACTACCTGAGGTATGTAAGACGGCAAATGTAGTCCCAGTTTTTAAGAAAGAAAACAGATACGAGGCACTAAACTACAGACACGTGTCACTGACGTGTATAGTATGCAAAGTCGTGGAGAAGATTATCAGGAGGAGAGTGGTGGAGCACCTGGAATGGAACAAGATTATGAACAACCAGCTCTGATTCAGGGTAGGAAAAGCCTGTGTCACAAATCTACTGGAGTTTTATGACAAGGTGACGGAAGTAATACACGAGAGAAAGGGGTGGGTAGATTACATTTTCTTGGACTGCAAGAAGGCCTCGAAAACAGCTCCTTAGAAGATATTATTGCAAAAGTTAGAGGATCAGGCACACATAACAGGAAGGACACTACAATGGATCAGAGAATACCTGACAGGGAGGCAACAACGAGTCATGGTACGTGATGAGGTGTCAGAGTGGGCGCTTGTGACGAGCGGGATTCCACAGGGGTCAGTCCTAGGACCTGTGCTGTTTTTGGTATATGTGAACGACAGAACGGAAGGGATAGACTCAGAAGTGTCCTTGTTTGCAGATGATGTGAAGTTAATGAGAAGAATTAACTCGGATGAGGATCAGGCAGGACTTCAAAGAGACCTGGACAGGCTGCAAGCCTGGTCCAGCTACTGGCTCCTTTACCAAGTGCAGTCATGAAGACCGCAGAGTATAGTCTAGGTGGCCAAAGACTGTAGACCTCACTCAAGGAAAAGATCTTGGGGTGAGTATAATACCGAGCACATCTGATGCTTACATCATATGGGCCCCTGGGAAACCTAAGAATAGCATTCCGGTATCTCAGTAAGGAATCGTTCAAGACTCTGTATACTGTGTACGTCAGGCCCATACTGGAGTATGCAGCACCAGTCTGGAACCCATACCTGCTCAAGCACGTCAGGAAATTAGAGAAAGTGCAAAGGTTTGTAACAAGACTAGTCCCAGAGCTAAGGGCAATGTCCTGCGAAGAAAGGTTAAGGGAAATCGGTCTGACGACACTGGAGGACAGGAGGGTTATGAGTGACATGATAACGACATACAAAATTTACAAAATAGACAGAGACAGGATGTTCCAGCGATGGGACACAGAAACAAGGGGTCACAGTTGGAAGTTGAAGACTCAGGTAAGTCAAAAGACTGTTAGGAAGTATTTCTTCAGTCACAGAGTTGTCAGGAAGTGGAATAGTCTGGAAAGTGATGTAGTGGAGGCAGGAGCCATACATAGTTTTCACACAAGGTATGATAAAGCTCATGGAGCAGAGAGAGAGAGAGAGAGAGAGAGAGAGAGGACCTAGTAGCAATCAGTGAAGAGGAGGGGCCAGGAGCTATGAATCGACCCCTGCAACCACAAATAGGTGAGTACATACAGGAGAGTACACACACGGAAATAAATGGTATAAAATACCGACACAATGGAAATATAAACACATAAGCAGCATAATGTGATTCTTTATTGACAACGTTTCGCCCACACAGTGGGTTTTATCAAGTCACAAACAGATCTACCTGGGTGGAAGGTAGGTGAGTATAGGATGGAGTTAGGTGGGGAATGGTGGGCAGGTTGGATGTGAACCTGCCTGTGACAATGTTCCGAGTAGGGTGATGGAGTCTAGGATCCAACCTGCCCACCATTCTCCACCTGACTCCATCTATATACTCACCTACCCAGGTAGATCTGTTTGTGACTTGACAAAGTCCACTGTGTGGGCGAGACGTTGTCAATAAATGATCACATTATACTGCTTGAATAGAATACGGCATACGTGCTGAGAAGGAGCTCCTTCTCAGCACGTATGCCGTATTCTATTCAAGATTGATGGACTGACCACATCGACTCAAGGTTGAGGGACTGATTACCTCATTCTCCTCCTGTTCTTCAAGATTTTCCTTTGTGTGGACTGATGAAGCCACTGTGTGGCGAAACGTTTCCTCAATAAAGATACCCAAGAGTTGCACATGTGTCTAATTTATCAATCTGTATGGAAATCTAAGCAAATCAGGGAACGGGTGGGGGTTTGAACTCATGGCAAGTGAGCCCTAAATTTCAGGCCAGTGCGTTAACCACTGGACCAGCTGCCTCTAATAAGATTCATCCATTTAGGTATATTTCCATACGCCATAGGTAGGTTAGCATGGGCCACCACTGTGACTACAAACACAGAGTACACACACACACCTCACATGGACATAAGGTCCATCACGATTCACTCCTGTAATAAGAATTCCATCCTTCTCCAGGCCGCAGCACGCCGGGAATACCAAATGGTATTTGTCCACATTATTAAATATCTCAGAAGGTTTCCATTAAAATATTCCCTTTTCTGGTATCCCCGAAGGGATACCTATAAGAGGATACCTGTTCTCTTTTCCCAATCTTCCGATTTTATTTCTCTCAAAACTCGAGAAGAACTCTTTCAATCTCCTTGTGTACGGTAACGAGGATCGAGTTCCAGAAGCACTTGGCGTTTTCACGTGACCTTTGACCTGGGCTGCTGATGTCATCCCCAGCTGCACTATCAGTCGATATCAACTGCACTATCAGTAGATATCAACTGCACTATCAGTCGATATCAACTGCACTATCAGTCGATATCAACTGTACTATCAGTCGATATCAACTGCACTATCAGTCGATATCAACTGCACTATCAGTCGATATCAACTGCACTATCAGTCGATATCAACTGCACTATCAGTCGATATCAACTGCACTATCAGTCGATATCAACTGCACTATCAGTCGATATCAACTGCACTATCAGTCGATATCAACTGCACTATCAGTCGATATCAACTGTACTATCAGTCGATATCAACTGCACTATCAGTCGATATCAACTGTACTATCAGTCGATATCAACTGTACTATCAGTCGATATCAACTACACTATGGAAATAAATGGTATAAAATACCGACTCAATGGAAATATAAACACATATGCAGTATAATGTGATCCTTTATTGACTACGTTTCGCCCACACAGTGGGCTTTTTCAAGTCACAAACAGAACTACCTGGGTGGAAGGAACGCGAGTATTTATAGTCAGGTTCAGAATGCTGAGGTCAGGTGAAGAATGCTGCATCTGATGATGTACCGAGTGGGGTTATAGAGTCTAAAAACTTGGGTAGCTTGGAAAGGAGATTGGATAAGTTTGTGAGCAGACTTTTGGACTACCCATGGGTTCGCCACTCAGTGCGGTCCTGGCGAACCTATACATGGAACATCTAGAAGCCGTACGTTTCTCCACCATTATTCCTTCGTCTGTCACCTGGCTCCGTTATGTTGACGACATTCTCCTCATAACTCCTAAACGCTTCAACGTTCAAGCTCTCCAAGACAAGCTCAACCAGGTCGAGCCTTCAATCCAGTTCACACTTGAAGAAGAAGTCGACAACACTCTTCCTTTCTTTGATGTTCTGCTCTGCAAAGCTGACCACGAACTTCGTTTTAAAGTCTATCGAAAACCCACCAACCAAAACGATCTTCTCCACTTCTACTCTCACCACGACACCAAAACCAAACGTGGTGTAATTATAGGCTTCTTCCTGCGTGCACTCAGAATCTGCAGCAACGAGTTCCTTGAGGAAGAATGCACTATAATTGAACAAATATTTTCTAAACTCCACTATCCTCGTCACTTCATCAGAGACTGCAGACGGCGAGCACTAAACATCTTCAACACACCCAGAGAAGACACTGCCGAGAAGAGATACATAGTCCTTCCCACCAACTCCATTGCCAAACATGTTTCCAACATCTTCGCCAAAACATCATTCCAAGTATCTACCTCCACAACCACGACCATCAAGGACATCACCAGTAGTAGGCAGGACAAGCTTCCATCCTCTGCAGGGGTATACATAATCCCTTGTAATGACTGCAACAAGTTATACGTGGGCGAAACATCAAGGGACCTCCAAACACGTATTTCAGAACACCAATACGCAAGCAGGTCTGACGACACAAGGAATGCCTGCGTACAACACCGTAATTCACACAACCACTTGATAAACTACAGAAACTCAAGACTTATCGCCACAGAAGACAACACTCAATACCGAAGAATCCTGGAATCATCACTTATTTCTATATCCGACAACTTCAACCAGAATAGTGGCTTCTATAACATAGCTGAACCACTTGCCAAGAAACTTCTTCATCGCTATCCCACATAAGAACACTGTAGAAGGTCTGCTCACAAACTTGTCCAGTCTCCTTTCCAAGCTACCCAAGTTTTTAGACTCTATAACCCCACTCGGTACATCATCAGATGCAGCATTCTTCACCTGACCTCAGCATTCTGAACCTGACTATAAATACTCGCGTTCCTTCCACCCCAGGTAGTTCTGTTTGTGACTTGAAAAAGCCCACTGTGTGGGCGAAACGTAGTCAATAAAGGATCACATTATACTGCATATCAATCGACATAAACTGCACTATCAGTCTACATCAACTGCACTATCAGTCTACATCAACTGCACTATCAGTCTACATCAACTGCACTATCAGTCTACATCAACTGCACTATCAGTCTACATCAACTGCACTATCAGTCTACATCAACTGCACTATCAGTCTACATCAACTGCACTATCAGTCTACATCAACTGCACTATCAGTCTACATCAACTGCACTATCAGTCTACATCAACTGCACTATCAGTCTACATCAACTGCACTATCAGTCTACATCAACTGCACTATCAGTCTACATCAACTGCACTATCAGTCTACATCAACTGCACTATCAGTCTACATCAACTGCACTATCAGTCTACATCAACTGCACTATCAGTCTACATCAACTGCACTATCAGTCTACATCAACTGCACTATCAGTCTACATCAACTGCACTATCAGTCTACATCAACTGCACTATCAGTCTACATCAACTGCACTATCAGTCTACATCAACTGCACTATCAGTCTACATCAACTGCACTATCAGTCTACATCAACTGCACTATCAGTCGATATCAACTGCACTATCAGTCGATATCAACTGCACTATCAGTCGATATCAACTGCACTATCAGTCGATATCAACTGCACTATCAGTCGATATCAACTGCACTATCAGTCGATATCAACTGCACTATAAGTCGATATCAACTGCATCATTTCTGTCAGAAAGTTACTCTGCTACAGTCATAATCATCACTATCATTACAATCATCACCTACACAACACTCCTGCTACAATCACTATCTGTAGCACTATTACCATGACTATTACCACAGTGGTGGCCTATACTAACCTTCCTATGATGCAGAAATATACCTAGTTGGGTGAATCTTATTGTAGCCAGCTGGTCCAGTGGCTAACGCGTCGGTCTGGAGTTTTATGACTGACCGCGAGTTCTAGTCCCACCCGTCGTATGGTTTACCGCAGCTTGTACGTGAATAGTATACAATTCTGGTGTTGTATACCATTCATATTCAACTGGTCAGACACTGTAACATTATGGAATCATGGTTCGGAAGATATTTACACAACCTTCTTCAGTACCACTGACCCGTCCCTCGGGTGTGACCTGCCTGTGATAATGTCTTCGTCTGCTACCCGACCCTTACCACCTGACGCCAGTATGTAAGTGCCAGCCGAAGGATTAAAATGGGTATATTTAATTTTTAAAGGGGTAGATCGGTAAGCTAGTGGAAGGTCTCCGTAAGATGACCGAAAGATCTAGCTGTGGGTCATCATATGACTAAGACCCGCGTCAGGAAATACTTGTCCTGTTTCCTGACAAACCTAACCTAACCTAACCTAACCTAACCTACCCTAACCTACCCAAACTTAACCTAACCTAACCTAACCTACCCTAACCTAACCTAACCTAACCTAACCTAGCCTAACCTAACCTAACCTAGCCTAACCTAACCTAACCTAACCTAACCTAACCTAACCTAACCTAACCTAACCTACACTACCCTAACTTAACCTAACCTAACCTAACCTAACCTAACCTAACCTAACCTAACCTAACCTAACCTAACCTACCCTAACCTATCCTAACCTACCCTAACCTAACCTAACCTAACCTAACCTAACTTAACCTAACCTACCCAAACTTAACCTAACCTAACCTAACCTACACCAAACCCTAACTTAACCTAACCTAACCTACCTAACCTAACCTACTAACCTACCTAACCTACTAACCTAACCTAACCTAACCTAACCTACTACCCTAACCTAACCTAACCTAACACCTACCCTAACTAACCTAACCTACCTAACCTAACTACCTAACCTAACCTACCTACTTAACCTACCCTAACCTACCCAAACTTAACCTAACCTAACCTAACCTACACTACCCTAACCTAACCTAACTTAACCTAACCTAACCTAACCTAACCTAACCTAACCTACCCAAACTTAACCTAACCTAACCTAACCTAACCTACACTACCTTAACCTAACCTAACCTAACCTAACCTAACCTAACCTACCCAAACTTAACCTAACCTAACCTAACCTAACCTACACTACCTTAACCTAACCTAACCTAACCTAACCTAACCTAACCTAACTTAACCTACCCTAACCTACCCAAACTTAACCTAACCTAACCTAATCTACACTACCTTAACCTAACCTAACCTAACCTAACCTAACCTAACCTAACTTACCCTAACCTAACCTAACCTAACCTAATCTAATATAACCTGGCCTGTCCTCCAGACTCTTCCAGACCTCGGTGATCTTCACACAAACTCCAAGGTTGAGGGACTGATTATCTCCTCTTTTGTATATAGTTCTACTGTCTTCCCATTAAGTCCTTGAATTTGTACAGATAAAGCCACTAGATAGCATCCTCCAGGTGGCGAAACATCTGAAACAACTACAATAAAGATACCCAGATGTTGCACCGGTGTCTAATTTACACCACAGGTTCCATTAATAACACAATCACTAGGGGCACGATTGCTACCCACGATACCATCACCACCACTACCACCATCGTCGTGTTGTTGCACACGTTGTAATCAACACCGTCACTAAAGATATGCATCAACCGGTTCCCAGGTGTGCTATAAATACCTGCCGCTTCAATTACTAATTAAAAATTCTATTAACCCAGTATTTCACTCGTGCCAGAAATGTTTTAATAACAAAACACAATGGGACAAGAACGTTCTGTCTCCATGGTAACTAATAATATAATTGAAATTCGTTACCTTGCAATTAATACCCTAACATCAGACGAATTTATATACTAATATTTGTGAATTCGATTTATTTTTCGCTTCTGGTGTTTGTTGAGACATTTGTAAATTGTCCGTTTGAGTATTATTGTATTTTCTGGTAGAGGATTTGTTAAATTATACTTAGATGTGAGATGTGAGAGAGAGAGAGAGACAGAGAGAGAGAGAGAGAGAGAGAGATAAACTGAGATGTACAGAAGGGACAGACTGGAAGATGTGCATCTCGTAAGATCTATCAGGAAGAGACAGTGAGGCTGAATAGCAAGAAGAGAAAGGATAGGTAGGCAAACAGAGAGACAAAGAACCATTAAAAAACTGAATAAACGAATGTAGAAAAGCGGAAATAGGTGGGATTAAACTGAGAGAGAGTGAGAGGTGATAGGGGACACAGTGGTAGGTAAATACACAGGAAGTTAGTTAGTTTAATAAGTTTATTATGTACCACATACCCATCCTGTGGGCGGTAGTCACTACATACCCATCCTGTGGGTGGTAGTCACTACATACCCATCCTGTGGGTGGTAGTCACTACATACCCATCCTGTGGGTGGTAGTCACTACATACCCATCCTGTGGGTGGTAGTCACCACATACCCATCCTGTGGGTGGTAGTCACTACATACCCATCCTGTGGGTGGTAGTCACCACATACCCATCCTGTGGGTGGTAGTCACTACATACCCATCCTGTGGGTGGTAGTCACCCCATACCCATCCTGTGGGTGGTAGTCACTACATACCCATCCTGTGGGTGGTAGTCACTACATACCCATCCTGTGGGTGGTAGTCACTACATACCCATCCTGTGGGTGGTAGTCACTACATACCCATCCTGTGGGTGGTAGTCACTACATACCCATCCTGTGGGTGGTAGTCACTACATACCCATCCTGTGGGTGGTAGTCACTACATACCCATCCTGTGGGTGGTAGTCACTACATACCCATCCTGTGGGTGGTAGTCACTACATACCCATCCTGTGGGCGGTAGTCACTACATACCCATCCTGTGGGCGGTAGTCACTACATACCCATCATGTGGGTGGTAGTCACTACATACCCATCCTGTGGGTGGTAGTCACTACATACCCATCCTGTGGGTGGTAGTCACTACATACCCATCCTGTAGGTGGTAGTCACTACATACCCATCCTGTGGGTGGTAGTCACTACATACCCATCCTGTGGGTGGTAGTCACTACATACCCATCCTGTGGGTGGTAGTCACTACATACCCATCCTGTGGGTGGTAGTCACCACATACCCATCCTGTGGGTGGTAGTCACTACATACCCATCCTGTGGGCGGTAGTCACCACATACCCATCCTGTGGGCGGTAGTCACCACATACCCATCCTGTGGGCGGTAGTCACCACATACCCATCCTGTGGGCGGTAGTCCCAACATACCCATCCTGTGGGCGGTAGTCACTACATACCCATCCTGTGGGCGGTAGTCACCACATACCCATCCTGTGGGCGGTAGTCACCACATACCCATCCTGTGGGCGGTAGTCACCACATACCCATCCTGTGGGCGGTAGTCCCCACATACCCACCCTGTCGGCGGTAGTCACCCCATACCCATCCTGTGGGCGGTAGTCACCACATACCCATCCTGTGGGCTGTAGTCCCCACATACCCATCCTGTGGGCGGTAGTCACCACATACCCATCCTGTGGGCGGTAGTCACCACATACCCATCCGTGGGCTACACCACATACCCCCCTGTGGGCGGTACCCCACATACCCACCTGTGGGGCGGAGCACCCAATACCCATCCTTTGGGCGGAGCCACCCATACCCATCCTGTGGGCGGTAGCCCCCACATACCCATCCTGTGGCGGTAGCACCACATACCCATCCTGTGGGCGGTAGCCCCCACAACCCATCCTGTGGGCGGGGACCACCACAAAACCCCCCGTGGGGGGTAACCCCACATACCCATCCTGGGGCGGTAGCCACCACTACCCTCCTTGGGCGTAGCCAACCCCCTAAAAAAAAAACCCCTCCTGTGGGCGGTAACCCCCACATACCCATCCGTGGGGGGGTACCCCCACAACCCATCCTGGGGGGTACCCCACATACCCATCCTGTGGGGGGGTTTGCCCCCCCCCATACCCCCCTGTGGGCGTACCCCCACATACCCATCCTGTGGGCGTAGCCCCCCATTACCCTCCCCTGGGCGGTTTCCCCCCACATACCCATCCTGTGGGGCGGGAGTCACCACATACCCATCCTGTGGGCGGTACCACCACATACCCATCCTGGGGGGTAGTCACACATACCCCTCCTGTGGGGGTATCACCACATACCCATCCCGTGGGCGGTATCACCCCATACCCATCCCTTTGGGGGGATCCCCCACATACCCATCCGTGGGGGGTAGTCACCACATACCCATCCTGTGGCGTAGTCACCACAACCCATCCTTGGGCGGAGCCCCACAACCCATCCTGGGGCGGGAGCACCACATACCCATCCTGGGGCGGTAGTCACCCCATACCCCCTGGGGGCGACACCACATACCCATCCGTGGGCTACACCACATACCCCTCCTGTGGGCGGAGTCACCCCATCCCATCCTGGGGCGGTAGTCACCACAAACCCATCCCGTGGGCGGTAGTCACCACATACCCATCCCGTGGGCGTAACCCCCCATCCCATCCTGTGGGCGGTATTTACCACAACCCACCTGTGGGCGGGAGTCACCACATACCCATCCTGTTGGGGGATCACCAATACCCACCGGGGGGGTATTCACCAAACCCATCCTGTGGGGGGGGTATACCACATACCCCCGGGGCGGTAGTCACCCCAACCCACCTGTGGCGGGAGTACCACATACCCACCTGTGGGCGGTAGTCACCCATACCCATCCCGTGGGGGGATCCCCCCATACCCCCGTGGGCGTGTCCCACACCCATCCTTGGGGGGTAGTCACACATACCCTCCTGGGGCGTAGTCACCCCATACCCATCCCCGTGGCGGATCACCCAACCCACCGTGGGCGGAGTACCACATACCCACCGTGGGGGGTAGCACCACAACCCTCCTGTGGGGTTACACCCATAAACCCCTCCGTGGCGGGATTACCCATACCCTCCCCCGTGGGCGAATCCCCCACATACCACCCCCGTGGGCGGTAAATTACCACATACCCACCCCCTTTGGGGGGAGTCACCCCAACCCACCTGTGGGCGGTAGTCACCACATACCCATCCTGTGGGGCGTAGTCACCACCCTAAACCCCCCTGGGGCGGTAGTCACACATACCCATCCTTGGGCGTATCACCACATCCCATCCTTGGCGGTAGTCCCCCATACCCATCCTGTGGGGGGGTAGTCACCCAAAACCCCTCCTGTGGCGGTAGTCACCACATACCATCCTTGGGGTATCCCCCATACCCATCCTGTGGGCGGTATCACCCCAACCCACCGTGGGGGTATCACCACTACCCATCCTGTGGGCGTAATCACCACATACCCATCCTGTGGGCGGTATCCCCCATACCATCCTGTGGGGGGTAAATCACCACATACCCATCCTGTGGCGGTATCACCACATACCCATCCGTGGGGGGTATCACCACATCCCATCCGGGCGGAGTCACCACATACCCAACCTGTGGGCGGTAGTCACCACATACCCCTTTCCCGTGGGGGGTAGCACCCATACCCCTCCTTGGGCGGGAGTCCCACATACCCTCCGTGGGCGGGACACCCCTACCCCCCTGTGGGCGGTACACCACATACCCATCCTGGGGCGGGAGTCCCACAACCCTCCCGTGGGCTTTTCACCACATAAACCCACCTTTTGGGGGTAGTCACCCCATACCCCTCCGGGGGGGTAGTCCCCCACTACCCACCGTGGGCGGGATCCCCCCACATCCCCTCCTGTGGCGGTATCCCACATACCCTCCGTGGGGGGTATCACCCATACCCATCCTGTGGGCGGGATCACCACATAAAACCCCTCCTGTGGGGGGTATCCCCCCCATACCCATCCCGTGGGCGGTAGTCACCCAAAACCCCCTTTTGGGCGGTAGCACCCAAACCCATCCCTTGGGCGGGATCCCCCCAACCCCATCCTGTGGGGTATCACCCATACCCCTCCTTGGCGGTGTCACCAATCCCATCCGTGGGGGGTACACCCATACCCATCCTGTGGGCGGGAGTCACCCCAACCCATCCTGGGGCGGTAGCCCACATACCCATCCTGGGGGCGGAAATCACCACATACCCACCCGGGGCGGTAGTCACCCTACCCCTCCTGTGGGCGTAGTCACCACAACCCATCCTGTGGGCGGTATCCCCCCCAACCCAACCTGTGGGGTAGCCCCCCCAAAACCCTCCTTGGGCGGTAGTCACCCCAAACCCCTCCTGTGGGGGTAGTCACCACCCCAAAACCCTCCTGTGGGCGGGAGCACCCCATACCCATCCTGTGGGGGTATCACCCCAACCCATCCGTGGGGGGGAGTCCCCCTACCCACCTGTGGGCGGGATCACCCCAACCCATCCTGTGGGCGTATCACCACATCCCACCTGTGGGGGGTAGTCACCACTACCCTCCTTGGGGGTAGTCACCCATCCCATCCGTGGGGTGTCCCACATACCCATCCTGTGGGCGGGAGTACCACATACCCATCCGTGGGGGTAGTCACCCCATACCCATCCGTGGGGAGCACCACTACCCATCCTGTGGGGGGGCACCCATACCCATCCTGGGGGGTATCACCCCAACCCATCCTTTGGGGGTAGTCCCCACAACCCATCCCGTGGGGATCACCCCAACCCCTCCTTGGGGGGTATCACCACATACCCATCCCCGTGGGCGGATCACCAAACCCCCCCCCTTTTGGGGGTTAAACCCCTACCCATCCTGTGGGTATCACCCATACCCTCCGGGGGGTAGTCACCCATACCCACCTGTGGGTATCCCCATACCCATCCTGTGGGGTAGTACCACAACCCATCCTGTGGGCGGTAGTCACCACTTTCCCATCCTGTGGCGGTAGTCACCACATACCCATCCTGTGGGTGGTAGTCACCACATACCCATCCTGTGGGCGGTAGTCACCACATACCCATCCTGTGGGCGGTAGTCACCACATACCCATCCTGTGGGTGGTAGTCCCCACATACCCATCCTGTGGGCGGTAGTCACCACATACCCATCCTGTGGGTGGTAGTCCCCACATACCCATCCTGTGGGCGGTAGTCACCACATACCCATCCTGTGGGCGGTAGTCAAAAGATTACAGAGGTACATAATTGGTCCAGGAACTGGGCTCCAAAGTTTTGATAGCTGAGCAAGTTACAGAGGTAATGAATTCACAATTTACAAAGGTAAGGAACTCACAATTTACAAAGGTAATGAACTCACAATTTACAAAGGTAATGAACTCACAATTTACAAAGGTAATGAACTCACAATTTACAAAGGTAATGAACTCACAATTTACAAAGGTAAGGAACTCACAATTTACAAAGGTAATGAACTCACAATTTACAAAGGTAATGAACTCACAATTTACAAAGGTAATGAACTCACAATTTACAAAAGGTAATGAACTCACAATTTACAAAGGTAATGAACTCACAATTTACAAAGGTAATGAACTCACAATTTACAAAGGTAAGGAACTCACAATTTACAAAGGTAATGAACTCACAATTTACAAAGGTAAGGAACTCACAATTTACAAAGGTAATGAACTCACAATTTACAAAGGTAATGAACTCACAATTTACAAAGGTAATGAACTCACAATTTACAAAGGTAAGGAACTCACAATTTACAAAGGTAATGAACTGACAATTTACAAAGGTAATGAACTCACAATTTACAAAGGTAATGAACTCCAGGTAAGTCTGGTCACAATCATGACAAGTTACAAAGGTATTTACAGATTACAGAGGTACACAATGGGTCCAGGGACCCAGCTCCAAAGTTCTGATGGCTGAACTAGGTACAAGGTAATGAACCCACAAGTTACAAAGGTAATGAACCCACAAGTTACAAAGGTAATGAACCCACAAGTTACAAAGGTAATAATAAGAAGATACAGACTTACTGAGAGGAAGTCGTCCAGGGATAAGCAGAGACTGAACTTATGACTAACAATAATAGACTCACAGGTAAACAATATGGACTGAGGTACAACAGAGCGCCTGTTGTACCTCAGGGGAGGGTTAAGAAATTTATCCAAGACGGACTGAAGTTTTGGAAGCTCCAGCTTTGCGATGTTCCCGCGTTCGTTTACGCTCGTTACAAGTTGCGCACATGCTGAAAAATGCTTGGAAAAACGACGTTTGAGTTGCTGGACTCGTTAGCAACTGTCCAGTTTCTGGAAAAATGGCTGGAAGGTCGTCCTGAGTAGCCTCTTCCTTACGACTGCAAGATCCTCCTGAGTAGACTCTTACGTCTGCAAGATCCTCCTGAGTTGACTCTTAGGTTTGCAAGATCCTCCTGAGTAGCCTCTTTCTTACGACTGCAAGATCCTCCTGAGTTGACTCTTACGTCTGCAAGATCCTCCTGAGTTGACTCTTAGGTTTGCAAGATCCTCCTGAGTAGCCTCTTTCTTACGACTGCAAGATCCTCCTGAGTTGACTCTTACGTCTGCAAGATCCTCCTGAGTAGACTCTTAGGTTTGCAAGATCCTCCTGAGTAGCCTCTTTCTTACGACTGCAAGATCCTCCTGAGTTGACTCTTACGTCTGGAAGATCCTCCTGAGTAGACTCTTAGGTTTGCAAGATCCTCCTGAGTAGCCTCTTTCTTACGACTGCAAGATCCTCCTGAGTAGACTCTTACGTCTGCAAGATCCTCCTGAGTAGACTCTTAGGTTTGCAAGATCCTCCTGAGTAGCCTCTTTCTTACGACTGCAAGATCCCTACTGAGTAGACTCTACGTCTGCAAGAATCCTCCTGAGTTGACTCTTAGGTTTGCAAGATCCTCCTAGTAGCCTCTTTCTTACGACTGCAGATCCGCCTGAGTAGACCTTACGTCTGCAAGATCTCCCTGAGTTGACTCTTAGGTTTGCAAGATCCTCCTGAGTAGCCTCTTTCTTACGACTGCAAGATCCTCCTGAGTAGACTCTTACGTCTGCAAGATCCTCCTGAGTTGACTCTTAGGTTTGCAAGATCCTCCTGAGTAGCCTCTTTCTTACGACTGTCAGGGAACAATGGAACGTTGATGACGCAATACACAGATAACCCACACACAGTAGACAGTAACTCATGACGGTGTACGGGTTACTGTGTATTGTACAAGAATGGTACACAGTACCAGCAACATCAAAAATTAGACGCATGTGATATCCAGGAATGTTTATTTGTAGACCTTTCGTCATCAGTCTCGCAGCTGAGGGACTGATTACCTCAGTCTTCTGTTCCTCACCATTCTCCTTTGTATGGACTGATGAAGTCACTGTGTGGCGAAACGTTTCCTCATTAAAGATACCCAAGTGTTGCACATGTGTCTAATTTACCAATTTGTTTATGATTTTCTTGACACAAGTTGAGTCGTAGTGAGATTGTCGTGGTGGAAGTTGAGTCGTAGTGAGATTGTCGTGGTGGAAGTTGAGTCGTAGTGAGATTGTCGTGGTGGAAGTTGAGTCGTAGTGAGATTGTCGTGGTGGAAGTTGAGTCGTAGTGAGATTGTCGTGGTGGAAGTTGAGTCGTAGTGAGATTGTCGTGGTGGAAGTTGAGTCGTAGTGAGATTGTCGTGGTGGAAGTTGAGTCGTAGTGAGATTGTCGTGGTGGAAGTTGAGTCGTAGTGAGATTGTCGTGGTGGAAGTTGAGTCGTAGTGAGATTGTCGTGGTGGAAGTTGAGTCGTAGTGAGATTGTCGTGGTGGAAGTTGAGTCGTAGTGAGATTGTCGTGGTGGAAGTTGAGTCGTAGTGAGATTGTCGTGGTGGAAGTTGAGTCGTAGTGAGATTGTCGTGGTGGAAGTTGAGTCGTAGTGAGATTGTCGTGGTGGAAGTTGAGTCGTAGTGAGATTGTCGTGGTGGAAGTTGAGTCGTAGTGAGATTGTCGTGGTGGAAGTTGAGTCGTAGTGAGATTGTCGTGGTGGAAGTTGAGTCGTAGTGAGATTGTCGTGGTGGAAGTTGAGAGAGAAAGAGTGAGAGAGAGAGAGAGAGAGAGAGAGAGAGAGAGAGAGAGAGAGAGAGAGAGAGAGAGAGAGAGAGGAGAGAGAGAGAGAGAGAGAGAGAGAGAGAGAGAGAGAGAGAGAGAGAGAGAGAGAGAGAGAGAGAATGGGTTTGATTTTCACATGTGTTTACGTGCATTTATTAGTAAGTGAATATGCATGTATGCATATGTGTGTGTGTGTGTGTGTGTGTGTGGTGTGTGTGTGTGTGTGTGTGTGTGTGTGTGTGTGTGTGTGTGTGTGTGTGTGTGTGTGTGTGTGTGTGTGTGTGTGTGTTGTGTGTGTGTGTGTGTGTGTGTGTGTGTGTGGTGTGTGTGTGTGTGTGTGTGTGTGTGTGTGTGTGTGTGTGTGTGTGTGTGTGTGTGTGTGTGTGTGTGTGTGTGTGTGCTCATCTAGCTGTGGTTGCAGGGGTCGATTCATAGCTCCTGGCCCCGCCTCTTCACTGGTCGCTACGAGGCCACTCTCCGTGCTCCATGAGCTTTATCATACCTCTTCTTAAAGCTATGTATGGATCCTTCCTCCACTACATCACTCTCCAGACTGTTCCACTTCCTGACTACTCTGTGACTGAAGAAATACTTCCTAACATCCCTGTGATTCATCTTAGTTTTAAACATCAAGTTGTGACACCTTGTTACTGTGTCCCATCTCTGGAATATTTAATGCATCCATCTTGTCGATTCCTCTCAGTATTTTATACGTCGTTATCATGTTCCCCCCCTGTTCCTCCTATCCACCAGTGTCGTCAGGTTGAGTTCCCTTAGCCTCTCCTCGTAGGACATATCCCTTAGCTCCGGGACTAGTCTTGTTGCAAAATTTTTCACTTTCTCCTATTTCTTGACGTGCTTGCCTAGGTGTGGGTTCCAAACTGGTGCTGCTTACTCCAGTATGGGCCTGACGTACACAGTGTACAGTGCCTTGAATGACTTCCTACTCAGGTGTCAAAACGTTATTCATATATTTGTCAGGCGCCAGTATGCTGCAGCAGTTATTTGTTTGATATGCATCTCAGGAGATGTGTTCGATATGATGCTCACCCCTAGATCCTATTCCTTGAGTGAGATTTGCAGTCTTTGGGCCCCAGTTCCTGGCCAAGCCTCCTAGACCTCTTTGGCCACCATCATACCTACTCTTGAAGCCATGTATGAAGACTGCCTGCTCCACCTACTCATACAAGTCATTCCACTTTCAAACAACCAGAGAAAATAAATAATTTTTAATTATTCCATAGTTCGTATCTCCTTGATTTTGGTTCTCTTAATTCAAGTAATCTGTTATCTGTCCTACCATTTCCTCTTAGGATTTTGTATGTAGTGATCATGGCTCTCATGTCCTTCTTTCTGCCACTGTTGTCAGTTTCTCTTCAGTGGGGATACCTTAAGTTCTGGCACTGATCTGGGTGCTATCCACTGAAACTGGGAATTACCCACTTACCTACTCATTGGAAATTACCGACTTACTGGAAGTTCCTACTCACTGGGAGTTACTGACTTACCTACTCACTGGAAGTTACCTACTCACTACGTGTTACCGACTTACCTACTCACTGGGAGTTACCTTCTCAATGGGAGTTACTGACTTACCTACTCACTGGGAGTTACCTATTCAATTTGAGTTACCGACTTCCCTATTCACTGGAAGTTACCTACTCACTGGGGGTTACCTACTCAATGTGAGTTACCTACTCAATGTGAGTTACCTACTTATTGGGAGTTGCCTACTCAATGTGAGTTACCTACTTACTGGGAGTTACCTACTCACTGGGAGTTACCTAGTCACTGGGAGTTACCTACTCACTGGGAGTTAACTTCTCACTGGGAGTTACCTACTCACTGGGAGTTACCTACTCACTGGGAGTTAACTACTCACTGGGCGTTACCTACTCACTGGAGGTTACCTACTCACTGGGAGTTACCTACTCACAGGGCGTTACCTTCTCACTGGGAGTTACCTACTCACTGGGAGTTACCTACTCACTGGGAGTTACCTACTCACTGGGAGTTACCTACTCACTGGGAATTACCTATTCACTGGGAGTTACCTACTCACTGGGAGTTACCTACTCAATGTGAGTTACCTATTCACTGGGAGTTACCTACTCAATGGGAGTTACCTACCCACTGGGAGTTACCTTCTCACTGGGAGTTGCCTACTCACTGGGAGTTACCTACTCACTGGGAGTTACCTACTCACTGGGCGTTACCTACTCACTGCGCGTTACCTACTCATTGGGAGTTACCTACTCACTGGGAGTTACCTAGTCACTGGGAGTTACCTAGTCACTGGGCGTTACCTAGTCACTGGGAGTTACCTACTCACTGGGAGTTACCTACTCAGTGGGCGTTACCTACTCACTGCGCGTTACCTACTCATTGGGAGTTACCTACTCACTGGGAGTTACCTACTCACTGGGAGTTACCTAGTCACTGGGAGTTACCTAGTCACTGGGAGTTACCTACTCACTGGGCGTTACCTACTCACTGGGAGTTACCTACTCACTGGAGGTTACCTGCTCACTGAGAGTTACCTACTCAATGTGAGTTACCTACTCACTGGGCGTTACCTACTCACTGGGGGTTACCTACTCACTGGGAGTTACCTACTCACTGGGAGTTACCTACTCACTGGGAGTTACCTACTCACTGGGAGTTACCTACTCAGTGGGAGTTACCTACTCACAGGGAGTTACCTACTCACTGGGAGTTACCTACTCACAGGGAGTTACCTACTCACAGGGAGTTACCTACTCACAGGGAGTTACCTACTCACTAGGAGTTACCTACTCACTGGGAGTTACCTACTCACTGGGAGTTACCTACTCACTGGGAGTTACCTACTCACTGGGAGTTACCTACTCACTGGGAGTTACCTACTCACTGGGGGTTACCTACTCACTGGGAGTTACCTACTCACTGGGAGTTACCTACTCACAGGGAGTTACCTACTCACTGGAAGTTACATACTCAATTGGAGTTACCTATTCACAGGGAGTTACCTACTCACAGGGAGTTACCTACTCACAGGGAGTTACCTACTCACTGGAAGTTACATACTCAATGGGAGTTACCTACTCACAGGGAGTTACCTACTCACAGGGATTACCTACTCACAGGGAGTTACCTACTCACTGGAAGTTACATACTCAATGGGAGTTACCTACTCACAGGGAGTTACCTACTCACTGGGAGTTACCTACTCACTGGAAGTTACATACTCAATGGGAGTTACCTACTCACAGGGAGTTACCTACTCACAGGGAGTTACCTACTCACTGGGAGTTACCTACTCACTGGGAGTTACCTACTCACATGGAGTTACCTACTCACTGGGAGTTAACTACTCACTGGGAGTTACCTACTCACAGGGAGTTACCTACTCACTGGGAGTTAACTACTCACTGGGAGTTACCTACTCTCTGGGAGTTACCTACTCACAGGGAGTTAACTACTCACAGGGAGTTACGTACTCACAGGGAGTTACCTACTCACTGGAAGTTACATACTCAATGGGAGTTACCTACTCACAGGGAGTTACCTACTCACAGGGAGTTACCTACTCACTGGGAGTTACCTACTCACTGGGAGTTACCTACTCACTGGGAGTTACCTACTCACTGGGAGTTACCTACTCACTGGGAGTTACCTACTCACTGGAGTTAACCTACTCACTGGAGTTACCTACTCACTGGGAGTTACCTACTCACTGGGAGTTACCTACTCACTGGGAGTTACCTACTCACAGGGAGTTACCTACTCACAGGGAGTTACCTACTCACAGGGAGTTACCTACTCACAGGGAGTTACCTACTCACTGGGAGTTACCTACTCACAGGGAGTTACCTACTCACAGGGAGTTACCTACTCACTGACTGGCTTAAATCAAGACATGTGTATAACTCTGACGAATTTCTTCTTTTCCCAGGTTGGAGAACATTGTTCTAAGTTCTGGTGATCTTGTTGATAAGTGGTCCAGATAACCCACAAATTGATAAATTAGACACATGTGCAACATTTGGCTTCATCAGTCCATACAAAGGAGGATGGTGAAGAACATGAGAGGTTTGAGGTAATCAGTCCCTTGAGTCGATGAAGTCACTGTGGGGCGAAACGTTTCCTTATTAAAGATAACCAAGTGTTTCACATATGTCTAATTTATATGTTAATCTTGCGTATTCTGCTGCCGATATTTCTATATATGAACTTCTGGCGATATGCTTGGTGTAGTGTTTACCTCAAGATCCTTGACAAGATTCAGTGTATTACAGTTGGTCAGTCACGTACATACGGAACAGTAATGGACCGATGACATCGTCTTTAAATCTCTACTGCTACACTTGTCTACTCTGTATGCGACTGAGGAAGCCTGCTGACCAGGCGAAAGGTTTCGGAAGACAGCTAACTGGTGCACATGTGTCTTATTAAGTTACCCGTACTGGATATTACTATATTTCCTGTTGTTATTCCTGTTTGTGTCTCATCTCTTACTGTTGTTATTCCTGTCTGTGTCTCATCTCTTACTGTTGTTATTCCTGTTTGTGTCTCATCTCTTACTGTTGTTATCCCTGTCTGTGTCTCATCTCTTACTGTTGTTATTCCTGTTTGTGTCTCATCTCTTACTGTTGTTATTCCTGTTTGTGTCTCATCTCTTACTGTTGTTATTCCTGTTTGTGTCTCATCTCTTACTGTTGTTATTCCTGTTTGTGTCTCATCTCTTACTGATGTTATTCCTGTCTGTGTCTCATCTCTTACTGTTGTTATTCCTGTTTGTGTCTCATCTCTTACTGTTGTTATTCCTGTTTGTGTCTCATCTCTTACTGTTGCTACTCCTGTTTGTGTCTCATCTCTTACTGTTGTTACTCCTGTCTGTGTCTCATCTCTTACTGTTGTTATTCCTGTTTTGTGTCTCATCTCTTACTGTTGTTATTCCTGTTTGTGTCTCATCTCTTACTGTTGTTATTCCTGTTTGTGTCTCATCTCTTACTGTTGTTACTCCTGTCTGTGTCTCATCTCTTACTGTTGTTATTCCTGTTTGTGTCTCATCTCTTACTGTTGTTATTCCTGTTTGTGTCTCATCTCTTACTGTTGTTATTCCTGTCTGTGTCTTATCTCTTACTGCTGTTGTTATTCCTGTTTGTGTCTCATCTCTTTCTGTTGTTATCCCTGTCTGTGTCTCATCTCTTACTGTTGTTATCCCTGTCTGTGTCTCATCTCTTACTTTTGTTATTCCTGTTTGTGTCTCATCTCTTACTGTTGTTATTCCTGTCTGTGTCTCATCTCTTACTGTGTTATTTCCTGTTTGTGTCTCATCTCTTACTGTTGTTATTCCTGTTTGTGTCTCATCTCTTACTGTTGTTATCCCTGTCTGTGTCTCATCTCTTACTGTTGTTATTCCTGTTTGTGTCTCATCTCTTACTGTTGTTATTCCTGTTTGTGTTTCATCTCTTACTGTTGTTAATCCTGTTTGTGTCTCATCTCTTACTGTTGTTATCCCTGTCTGTGTCTCATCTCTTACTGTTGTTATCCCGGTCTGTGTCTCATCTCTTACTGTTGTTATCCCAGTCTGTGTCTCATCTCTTACTGTTGTTATTCCTGTCTGTGTCTCATTTCTTACTGTTGTTATTCCTGTTTGTGTCTCATCTCTTACTGTTGTTATCCCTGTCTGTGTCTCATCTCTTACTGTTGTTATCCCGGTCTGTGTCTCATCTCTTACTGTTGTTATCCCTGTCTGTGTCTCATCTCTTACTGTTGTTATCCCGGTCTGTGTGTCATCTCTTACTGTTGTTATTCCTGTTTGTGTCTCATCTCTTACTGTTGTTATCCCTGTCTGTGTCTCATCTCTTACTGTTGTTATCCCTGTCTGTGTCTCATCTCTTACTGTTATTATTCCTGTCTGTGTCTCATCTCTTACTGTTGTTATCTCTGTCTGTGTCTCATCTCTTACTGTTCTTATTCCTGTCTGTGTCTCATCTCTTACTGTTGTTATTCCTGTCTGTGTCTCATCTCTTACTGTTGTTATCCCTGTCTGTGTCTCATTTCATACTGTTTTTATTCCTGTCTGTGTCTAATCTCTTACTGTTGTTATTCCTGTTTGTGTCTCATCTCTTACTGTTGTTATTCCTGTTTGTGTCTCATCTCTTACTGTTGTTATCCCTGTCTGTGTCTCATCTCTTACTGTTGTTAACCCTGTCTGTGTCTCATCTCTTACTGTTGTTAATCCTGTCTGTGTCTCATCTCTTACTGTTGTTATCCCTGTCTGTGTCTCATCCCTTACTGTTGTTATCCCTGTCTGTGTCTCATCTCTTACTGTTGTTAACTCTGTCTGTCTCATATCTTACTGTTGTTATCCCTGTCTGTGTCTCATCTCTTACTGTTGTTATCCCTGTGTCTCATCTCTTACTGTTATTATCCCTGTGTCTCATCTCCTACTGTTATTATCACTGTGTCTCATCTCTTACTGTTATTATCACTATGTCTCATCTCTTACTGTTATTATCCCTGTGTCTCATCTCTTACTGTTATTATCACAGTGTCTCATCTCTTACTGTTATTATCACTGTGTCTCATCTCTTACTGTTATTATCACTGTGTCTCATCTCTTACTGTTATTATCACTGTGTCTCATCTCTTACTGTTATTATCACAGTGTCTCATCTCTTACTGTTATTATCACTGTGTCTCATCTCTTACTGTTATTATCACTGTGTCTCATCTTACTGTTATTATCACTGTGTCTCATCTCCTACTGTTATTATCACTGTGTCTCATCTCTTACTGTTATTATCACAGTGTCTCATCTCTTACTGTTATTATCCCTGTGTCTCATCTCTTACTGTTATTATCACTGTGTCTCATCTCATACTGTTATTATCACTGTGTCTCATCTCTTACTGTTATTATCCCTGTGTCTCATCTCTTACTGTTACTATCACTCTGTCTCATCTCTTACTGTTATTATCCCTGTGTCTCATCTCTTACTGTTATTATCACAGTGTCTCATCTCTTACTGTTATTATCACTGTGTCTCATCTCTTACTGTTATTATCACAGTGTCTCATCTCTTACTGTTATTATCACTGTGTCTCATCTCTTACTGTTATTATCACTGTGTCTCATCTCTTACTGTTATTATCCCTGTGTCTCATCTCTTACTGTTATTATCACTGTGTCTCATCTCTTACTGTTATTTTCCCTGTGTCTCATCTCTTACTGTTTTTATCACTATGTCTCATCTTTTACTGTTATTATCCCTGTTTCTCATCCCTTACTGTTATTATTCCTGTGTCTCATCTCTTACTGTTATTATCACTGTGTCTCATCCCTTATTGTTATTATTCCTGTGTCACATCTCTTACTGTTATTATCACTGTGTCTCATCTCTTACTGTTATTATCCCTGTGTCTCATCTCTTACTGTTATTATTCCTGTGTCTCATCTCTTACTGTTATTATTCCTGTGTCTCATCTCTTACTGTTATTATCCCTGTGTCTCATCTCTTACTGTTATTATCCCTGTGTCTCATCCCTTACTGTTATTATCCCTGTCTCATCTCTTACTGTTATTATCCCTGTGTCTCATCTCTTACTGTTATTATCACAGTGTCTCATCTCTTACTGTTATTATCACTGTGTCTCATCCCTTACTGTTATTATCCCTGTGTCTTATCCCTTACTGTTATTATCCCTGTCTCATCTCTTACTGTTATTATCCCTGTGTCTCATCTCTTACTGTTATTATCCCTGTGTCTCATCTCTTACTGTTGTTATCCCTGTGTCTTATCTCTTAGTGTTATTATCCCTGTGTCTCATCTCTTACTGTTATTATCACTGTGTCTCATCTCTTACTGTTATTATCACTATGTCTCATCTCTTTCTGTTATTATCACTGTGTCTCATCTCTTACTGTTATTATCCCTGTGTCTCATCTTTTACTGTTATTATCCCTGTTTCTCATCCCTTATTGTTATTATTCCTGTGTCTCATCTCTTACTGTTATTATCACTGTGTCTCATCTCTTACTGTTATTATCCCTGTGTCTCATCTCTTACTGTTATTATTCCTGTGTCTCATCTCTTACTGTTATTATTCCTGTGTCTCATCTCTAACTGTTATTATCCCTGTGTCTCATCTCTTACTGTTATTATCCCTGTGTCTCATCCCTTACTGTTATTATCCCTGTGTCTCATCTCTTACTGTTATTATTCCTGTGTCTCATCTCTTACTGTTATTATCACAGTGTCTCATCTCTTACTGTTATTATCCCTGTGTCTCATCTCTTACTGTTATTATCACAGTGTCTCATCTCTTACTGTTATTATCACTGTGTCTCATCCCTTACTGTTATTATCCCTGTGGCTTATCCCTTACTGTTATTATCCCTGCCTCATCTCTTACTGTTATTATCCCTGTCTCATCTCTTACTGTTATTATCCCTGTGTCTCATCTCTTACTGTTATTATTCCTGTGTCTCATCTCTTACTGTTATTATTCCTGTGTCTCATCTCTTACTGTTATTATTCCTGTGTCTCATCTCTTACTGTTATTATCCCTGTGTCTCATCCCTTACTGTTATTATCCCTGTCTCATCTCTTACTGTTATTATCACAGTGTCTCATCCCTTACTGTTATTATCCCTGTGTCTCATCTCTTACTGTTATTATCCCTGTGTCTCATCCCTTACTGTTATTATCCCTGTCTCATCTCTTACTGTTATTATCCCTGTCTCATCTCTTACTGTTATTATCCCTGTCTCATCTCTTACTGTTATTATCCCTGTCTCATCTCTTACTGTTATTATCCCTGTCTCATCCCTTACTGTTATTATCCCTGTCTCATCTCTTACTGTTATTATCACAGTGTCTCATCTCTTACTGTTATTATCACTGTGTCTCATCTCTTACTGTTATTATCACCCGTGTCTCATCTCTTACTGTTATTATCCTGTGTCTCATCTCTTACTGTATTATCCCTGTGTCTCATCTCTTACTGTTATTATCACTGTGTCTCATCTCTTACTGTCATTATCACAGTGTCTCATCTCTTACTGTATTATCACAGTGTCTCATCTCTTACTGTCATTATCACCTGTCTCATCTCTTACTGTTCATATCACTGTCTCATCTCTACGTTATATCACTGTGTCTCATCTCTTACTGTTACTATCACTCTGTCTCATCTCTACTGTTATTATCACTCTGTCTCATCTCTTACTGTTATTATCACTGTGTCTCATCTCTTACTGTTATTATCACTCTGTCTCATCTCTTACTGTTATTATCACTGTGTCTCATCTCTTACTGTTATTATCACTGTGTCTCATCTCTTACTGTTACTATCACTCTGTCTCATCTCTTACTGTTATTATCACTGTGTCTCACTTACGTCTTAACATGTCTCTCTCTTACGTTACATCACTGTGTCTCATCTCTTACTGTTATTATCACTGTGTCTCATCTCTTACTGTCATTATCACAGTGTCTCATCTCTTACTGTTACTATCACTCTGTCTCATCTCTTACTGTTATTATCACTGTGTCTCATCTCTTACGTTATTTTCACTGTGTCTCATCTTAGTTATTATCACTGTGTCTCATCTCTTACTGTTATTATCACTGTGTCTCATCTCTTACTGTTATTATCCTGTTTCATCTCTTCGTTATTCACTGTGTCCTCATCTCTTACTGTTATTATCCCTGTCTCATCTCTTACTGTTATTATCACTGTGTCTCATCTCTTACTGTTACTATCACTGTGTCTCATCTCTTACTGTTACTATCACTCTGTCTCATCTCTTACTGTTATTATCCCTGTCTCATCTCTTACTGTTATTATCACTGTGTCTCATCTCTTACTGTTACTATCACTGTGTCTCATCTCTTACTGTTATTATCACTGTGTCTCATCTCTTACTGTTATTATCCCTGTCTCATCTCTTACTGTTATTATCACTGTGTCTCATCTCTTACTGTTACTATCACTGTGTCTCATCTCTTACTGTTACTATCACTCTGTCTCATCTCTTACTGTTATTATCCCTGTCTCATCTCTTACTGTTATTATCACTGTGTCTCATCTCTTACTGTTATTATCCCTGTCTCATCTCTACTGTTATTATCCATGTCTCATCTCTTACTGTTATATCCCTGTGTCTCATCTCTTACTGTTATTATCCAGTGTCTCATCTCTTACTGTTATTATCCTGTGTCTCATCTCTTACTGTTATTATCACTGTGTCTCATCTCTTACTGTTATTATCACAGTGTCTCATCTCTTACTGTTATTATCACAGTGTCTCATCTCTTACTGTTATTATCACAGTGTCTCATCTCTTACTGTTATTATCACGTGTCTCATCTCTTACTGTTTTTTATCACAGTGTCTCATCTCTTACTGTTATTATCACAGTGTCTCATCTCTTACTGTTATTATCACTGTGTCTCATCTCTTACTGTTATTATCACTGTGTCTCATCTCTTACTGTTATTATCACAGTGTCTCATCTCTTACTGTTATTATCACAGTGTCTCATCTCTTACTGTTATTATCACTGTGTCTCATCTCTTACTGTTATTATCACTGTGTCTCATCTCTTACTGTTATTATCACTGTGTCTCATCTCTTACTGTTATTATCACTCTGTCTCATCTCTTACTGTTATTATCACTCTGTCTCATCTCTTACTGTTATTATCACTGTGTCTCATCTCTTACTGTTATTATCACAGTGTCTCATCTCTTACTGTTATTATCACTGTGTCTCATCTCTTACTGTTATTATCACTGTGTCTCATCTCTTACTGTTATTATCCCTGTCTCATCTCTTACTGTTATTATCACAGTGTCTCATCTCTTACTGTTATTATCACAGTGTCTCATCTCTTACTGTTATTATCACAGTGTCTCATCTCTTACTGTTATTATCACTGTGTCTCATCTCTTACTGTTATTATCACTGTGTCTCATCTCTTACTGTTATTATCACAGTGTCTCATCTCTTACTGTTATTATCCCTGTCTCATCTCTTACTGTTATTATCACTGTGTCTCATCTCTTACTGTTATTATCACTGTGTCTCATCTCTTACTGTTATTATCACTGTGTCTCATCTCTTACTGTTATTATCACTGTGTCTCATCTCTTACTGTTATATCACTGTGTCTCATCTCTTACTGTATTATCACTCTGTCTCATCCTACTGTTATTATCACTGTGTCTCATCTCTTACTGTTATTATCCCTGTCTCATCTCTTACTGTTATTATCACTGTGTCTCATCTCTTACTGTTATTATCACTTGTCTCATCTCTTACTGTATTATCACTGTCTCATCTCTTACTGTTATTATCACTGTGTCTCATCTCTTACTGTTATTATCCACTGTCTCTCCTTACTGTTATTATCATGTGTCTCATCTCTTACTGTTATTATCACTGTGTCTCATCTCTTACTGTTATTATCACTGTGTCTATCTCTTACGTTATTATATAGTGAGTCATCTCTTACTGTTATTATCAGTGCTCATCTTTACGTATATAAGTGCTCATCTTTCTGTTTTACAGTGCTCACTGTATGTTATTATCACAGTGTGCTCACTCTTACTGTTATTATCACATGTCCATCTTACTGTTATATCACATGTCTCATCTCTTACTGTTATTATCATGTGTCCATCTCTACTGATTATCACTCTGTCTCATCTTTACGTATTATCACTGTGCTCATCTCTTACTGTTATTACACTTGTCTCATCTCTTACTGTATATATCAGTGTCTCATCTCTTACTGTTATTATCACAGTGTCTCATCTCTACGTGATTATCACTGTGTCTCATCTCTTACTGTTATTACACTGGGCTATCTACTGTTATATCACTCTGGGCTCATCTCTAGTTATACCTGTCCATTGTTGCTGACATCCTGTGTCTCATCTTACGTGAAACATGTTTCTCTTTATGAATACTGTGTCTCATCCTATGTTATTATGACTGTGTCTCACTTCTGTATTATCATAGTGTCTTCTCTTACAGTTATGTATATGTGCCATTCTTCTGTACAAGTCTATCTTATACTGTTATATCCTGTGTCTGACTCTTACTGTTATTATCACGTGTCATCCTATGTTATATCCTGTGCTTATCTCTTATGTTATTATGACAGTGTCTCATCCTTTTGTTATTATCAGATGTCTTCATCGCTGACTGCTTATTATATGAGTGTCATCTCTATGTATATAGTGTCTCATCTCTATGTATACACTGTGTATCTTAGTGAATGTTCTTGTGCTGACAGTCCCATGTATATAGTGAGATTGCTGACAGTCTATTATATTAGTGAGATGTGCTGACAGTCTGTGTATATTAGTGAGATGTCTTGTGCTGACAGTCTATGTATATTAGAGATGTGCTGACAGTCTGTGTATATTAGTGAGATGTCTTGTGCTGACAGTCTATGTATATTAGTGAGATGTGCTGACAGTCTGTGTATATTAGTGAGATGTCTTGTGCTGACAGTCTATGTATATTAGAGATGTGCTGACAGTCTGTGTATATTAGTGAGATTTTGTCCATTGTTTGTTGCTGACAGTCTGTGTATATTAGTGAGATGTCTTGTGCTGACAGTCTATGTATATTAGTGAGATGTGCTGACAGTCTGTGTATATTAGTGAGATGTCTTGTGCTGACAGTCTGTGTATATTAGTGAGATGTCTTGTGCTGACAGTCTGTGTATATTAGTGAGATGTCTTGTGCTGACAGTCTATGTATATTAGTGAGATGTCTTGTGCTGACAGTCTATGTATATTAGTGAGATGTCTTGTGCTGACAGTCTATGTATATTAGAGATGTGCTGACAGTCTATGTATATTAGAGATGTGCTGACAGTCTATGTATATTAGTGAGATGTCTTGTGCTGACAGTCTATGTATATTAGAGATGTGCTGACAGTCATGTATATAGAGATGTGCTGACAGTCTATGTATATTAGTGAGATGTCTTGTGCTGACAGTCTATGTATATTAGTGAGATGTCTTGTGCTGACAGTCTATGTAAATTATAGATGCTTGTGCTGACAGTCTATGTATATTAAGATGTGCTGACAGTCTATGTATAGTGATGTAGTGGAGATGTACTTGATGCTGACAGTCTGTGTATATTAGTGAGATGTCTTGTGCTGACAGTCTATGTATATTAGAGATGTGCTGACAGTCTATGTATATTAGTGAGATGTCTTGTGCTGACAGTCTATGTATATTAGTGAGATGTCTTGTGCTGACAGTCTATGTATATTAGAGATGTGCTGACAGTCTATGTATATTAGTGAGATGTCTTGTGCTGACAGTCTGTGTATATTAGTGAGATGTCTTGTGCTGACAGTCTATGTATATTAGTGAGATGTCTTGTGCTGACAGTCTATGTATATTAGTGAGATGTCTTGTGCTGACAGTCTATGTATATTAGTGAGATGTCTTGTGCTGACAGTCTGTGTATATTAGTGAGATGTCTTGTGCTGACAGTCTGTGTATATTAGTGAGATGTCTTGTGCTGACAGTCTGTGTATATTAGTGAGATGTCTTGTGCTGACAGTCTGTGTAAATTTACAGTGACTCAAGCTACTGATGTTTATATCACAATTCTGTCTAACATCTGGGTATCTTAGACATCTGTCTAACATCTGGGTATCTTAGACACCTGTCTAAGATCTGGGTATCTTAGACACCTGTCTAACATCTGGGTATCTTAGAACACCTGTCCTAACATCTGGGTATCTTAGACACCTGTCTAACATCTGGGTATCTTTGACACCTGTCTAACATCTGGGTATCTTAGACACCTGTCTAACATCTGGGTATCTTAGACACCTGTCTAACATCTGGGTATCTTAGACACCTGTCTAACATCTGGGTATCTTAGACACCTGTCTAACATCTGGGTATCTTAGACACCTGTCTAACATCTGGGTATCTTAGACACCTGTCTAACATCTGGGTATCTTAGACACCTGTCTAACATCTGGGTATCTTAGACACCTGTCTAACATCTGGGTATCTTAGACACCTATCTAACATCTGGGTATCTTAGACACCTATCTAACATCTGGGTATCTTAGACACCTGTCTAACATCTGGGTATCTTAGACACCTGTCTAACATCTGGGTATCTTAATTCTGTAGACGTCTAACTAACCAGTATCTTTATCAATACAGTACAGAAGACTGAAGTGGAAGAAGATATGGTAATCAGTCCCACTTATATACACGATCTTTAAATAATCGACTACATTTCTTACCTTCTTTAGATCATCAAATTATTGTGCAAATCTCAAAAAATCAGACCGACGCTTGGGCGTCGGTCTGGAGTTTCATGACTCCCTGACCGCGGTTCTATCCCCACCCTGGTATGGTTTTTTTTGCAATCGTGTCATTACGATTTCGGGGTCAACAAATTATCATTAACAATTGACCCCGCCTACCCCTGACCCCCTTGACCCCTGACCCCCTTTACCCCTGGGCCCCCTGACTAAACAACTAATTTCGCTAATGGGTTCCCAATTTTAGCCTCAAACTGGGTTGGTTGGAGACTTTAAATGACAATTTAATTACCGCTTTTAATCTCCAAAAATTGTTAATTAAAACACTCTCTTTTTTTTACTTACATGTGCAATTATATGGAAAAGATTTTCCCCGTCTCTCTCTCTCCTCTCTGTCTGTCTGTCTGTCTCTTCTCCCCCTCTCCTCCCCTTTTCCCTCTCTCCCCCCTTTTCCTCCCTCCTCTCTCTTCCTCTCCTCTCTCTCTTTCTCTCTTCTCTTCCTTTCCTCTCTCTTCTTCCCTTTCCTTTTTTTTTTTTTTTTTTTTCCTCCCCTTTCTTTTCTTTCCCTTCTCCTCTTCCTCCTCCTTTTCCTCCTCTCTTTCTTTCCTTTTTCTCTCTCTCTCTCTCTCTCCTTCTCTCTTCTCTCTCTCTCTTCTTCCTTCTCCTCCTTCCTCTCTCTCCTCTCTCCCCTTTTTCCCTTTTTTTTCCTTCTCTTTCTCTTTCTCTCCTCTCTCTCCTCTCTCTTCCCTTTGTTCTCTCTCTCCTCTCTCTCTCTCCTCTTCTTCTTCTCTCCTCTCTCTCCTCATCTCTCTTCTCCCTCGTTTTTCCTCCCTCCCTTCCTCTTCTCTCTCTGGCTTCTTCTTCTCTCCCCCCTCTCTGCCTCTCTCTCCTCTCTTTCTTCTCCTCTTCCTCTCGCTTCTCCTCTCTCTCCCTTTTCCCTTTCCTTTTCCCTTTTTTTCTCTCCCTCTTTTCTCTTTTCTCTCTCTCTCTCTCTCATCCCCCCGGGGTCCTCTCTCTCTCTCCTCCCTCTCTCTCTCTTCTCCTCTCTTTCCCCTTTCTCTCTCTCTCTCTCTCCTCTCCGCCCCCTCTCTCCCCTCTCCCCTTTTCCTCCCTCTCCTCTCTCTATTTTTCTCTCCTCCCTCCTCTCCCCCCTCTCTTCCCCTCCTCTCTCCTCTCTCCTTCCCCCTTCCAAAATTTGGTCTCTCCCTTTTCTCTTCCCCTTCCCCCCTTTCTCCTTTTTCTCCTCTCCTCTCTCTCTCTCTCTCTCTCTCTTCCTCTTTTCCCCTCTCTCCTCTCCCCTCTCCTCCTCTCCCCTCCTCTCTCTCCTTTTCCCCCGTCTCTCTCTCTCCCTTCTCCTTTCTCTTTCTCTCTCTCTCCTCTCTCTTTTCTCTCCTCTCTCTCCTCCTCTCTCCTCTCCTCTCTCTCTCCCTCTCCTCTCTCTCCCCTCTCTCCCCCCCTCTCCCTCTCCCCTCCTCTCCCTCTTTCTCTCTCTCTCCCTCTCCTCCCCGCTCTCCTCCCCTCTCCCCCCTCTCTCTTTTCTCTTCTTCTCCTTTTCTCCTTTCTCTTTCCCCTCTCCCTCTCTTCTCTCTCTCCTCCTCCCTCTCCTTCTCTCTTTCCTCTCTCTCTCGTCTCTCTCTCCCCCCTCCTTCCCCCCTCCTCCCCCCCCCCTCCCCTCCCCCACTCCCCCTCCCCTCCCTCTCCCTCGCTCTCCTCCTCTCTCTCTTCTCTCCCCTTTTTCTTTCGCTCTCTCTCCTCTCCCCTCCTCTCTCCTCTCTCTCTCTCTCTCTCCTCCTCTCTCTCTCTCTCTCTTCTTCTCTCTTCCCTTTTCCTCTTTTCTTTCTCTGTCTGTCTCTTTTCTCTCTTCTCTGCCTCTCTCTCTCTCCTCTCTCTCTCTCTCTCTCTCCTCTCCTCTCTCTCCTCTCTCTCTCTCTCCCTCTTCTTTTCTCCTCTCTCCTCCTCTCTCTTCCTCTCTCTCTCTCTCTCTCTCTTCCCCTCGTCTCTCTCTCCTCTCTCCCCTCTCCTCTCTCCCTCTCTCTCTCTCTCTCTTCTTCTCTCTCTTTTTTCTCTCATCTCTGCTTCTCATGTCTCTGTACTCTTTTCTCATCTCTTCTCTTTCTCTCTCTTTTTTTTTTTTTTTTTTTTTTTTTTTTACAAAATGGTTTGACAAGGTTAAGGATCCCTAGCTTATTGACAAGCTATTTACAGGTTAAGGATTCCAACTTTATTGACAAGCAAGAGCTTTTTCCTACTCAGCCATTTGAAAGCATTTTTTTTGTTTTTAACATACAAGTAGGGGGAAAAGTGAAGTTTGAGCCATCTTGGGGCCCCCAAATTTTTATTTTATCAACTGCGTTTTCTCGTTACATCATTTTGCTGAAAGAATTGTTCCATATCGAGCATCCTGGGGATGTATGATCTCTGATGATGTTCTGGGGAAGGGGACAGCCAAATGAAAATTGCTGCTTCTGCCCGTCTTGGGCAAAAAGCTTGTTTAACGCTGTCCTCGAATGGATCCAAGTTGGTATTTTGACAAATTTCCTTGACAAACAGTAAGGGGGCCCCCACATCCCTCCTAGTTGAAGGCTCTGCTGAAATGCAGATCCATCCAGGAGGGGCCAGCGAAGTGAAAACTCTTCCGTTCTCTACTCGCAAGCGTCGCAGATGAAGGGGGGGCAGGGAACCAAAAATTGAGCATACTCAAGGGGGAGCGTACTTTTGCCTCGTACAGACTTGCAAACCCCTACTGTCAAGCAAAATGCGAGATACGGCGAAGTGCTGAAGCTTCCTGGCGGGCCTTGTTTGCAAGTTTACAACATGGGTTCTTCATGGTTAGTTTGGAGTCCAAATTTCACCCCAAGGATTTCAACTTCTTCTCCAGGTGCCAACACCCTCCCATTCATCCTTACTACTGCACCAGCATTACCATCATGGTGCCAGAGACGATCATCACTTTGCTTTTTCTCAGGGCAAATGTTACTTGCCAAACTATTTCCCCAACTGATACAGCTCTTAGCTGTGATTGATGTAGTTTAAAGAGCAGCGGCATTTCTTCTCTTGGAAAAGTGAATGTCATGTACAGTCGTCTGAATATCATGGGAATCTGGGATGAGATGAAAAGGTCGTTGAAGCAGACATTCCATAACAATGGACCCAGCACGCTTCCCTTTTGGAACGCTTCCCCAATAGGATGCCATGCTGGATCCGTTCCATTGAGAACTACACTTAGAGATCTACCATGAAGGTAATCACTGAGGGACATAGCGTAGAACCTGCAATTCCCCGTGCTTGAAGTTTTGCTAAGAGGCCTGGTGCCACAAACCCGGTCGAAAGCGCCAGCAATGTCCAGTGCTACCACACAGCTGACTTTGGATTCATCCAGTGACTGGTGCCACTTAGTGGAGAGGTTTAACAAAAAGATCAGCCCGCAGAGTAAACCTTTCCTGAAGCCAATATGACGATCACAAAGTAGTGGTGGTAGTAAAAAAATCTGTCATTTGTCTTGAGATTATTGCTCAAGGATCTTACCAGTGATTGACAGGGTGACACTGGTCTGTAGTTGCTGATTTCTGCTCCATACAAATTTTTGTATATATATATTAAATATATATATTATATATATATTTTATATATTTTTTATATATATAATATATATAATATATATATTTATATATATATGTATATATATTATATAAAATATATATATATATATATATATATATATATAAATATATATATATATATATATATATTTATATATATTTATATATAATATAATAAATATTTATAATATATATATATGCTGGGTCACCAGGCCATCGACACTGTCCTCAGGGACAAATTGAATGACCTGATAAGAATGGAGGAGAGAATAAGCGATCTTGATGCCCATGATGCCTCTTAATCTCTCACAAGGTGTCTTACTATGCCAAGACTCACTTACTTCTTGAGGTGTGCATCCTCTTTTGACAACCCAACACTCGATGAATATGACGCACACCTGAGATCAACTTTTAAGAAGGCACTGAACTTGTCACTAGAGGATGAGCAATGGGATCAGGCAACCCTCCCAGTGCGACTGAGAGGTATAGGGGTGCGTAAAGCAACGCATGTTGCTTTACCTGCTTTTCTGTCTTCGTGTTTGGCTTCCAGTGCATTAGTCAAGAAGATTGTTCCCGAACGCTTGAGAGACGTGGTAGGAGCTCAAGACCCCAGGTTTACTGAAGCAGTGATTCGGTGGGACACCCTTACAGACTCCTCCAGTAGACCAGCTCCTCCCAAAGAACACAAACAGTCCCACTGGGACAAACCGATCATGGAAAAAATCGCCAACACAATGCTCTCCAATGCTTCAGGAAAGAACAAAGCTCGTCTCCTGGCAGTGAAGGCACCACACTAAGGAGATTTCCTGTTAGCTGTTCCCAATTCCTCCCTGGGCACCCGTCTCGACCCACAGGTCATTCGGATTGGTGTTGCTCTTCGCCTAGCCGCCCCCATCCTCACCGAACATAAGTGTATTTGCGGCAGGGCGACAGCTGATCAATTCGGACTTCATGGTCTTGTGTGTCACAGAGCAGAAGGGAAGTATGCCAGACATGAGGAGGTCAATGACATCATAAAGAGAAGCCTCGCCACAGCCTGTTGCCCAGCTCAACGGGAACCCCAAGTGCAGAGGTCTGATGGAAGTCAAAAGCGTCCTGATGGAGCCACTCTGCTACCCTGGAAGGATGGAAAGCAGATTGCCTGGGACTACACCTGTGCTGCCACATTGGCAGACACCTACTTGCCATACTCCGTAGTGGAAGGGGGTGGAGCTGCCAGCCACAGGGAGACCCAGAAGATCCGAAAATATGAAAACCTTCCCCCTTGCTATAACTTCATTCCAATAGGGCCGGAGACCCTTGGAGCATGGGGCAAGTGTGCTCTAAAGTTCCTCAAAGAGCTGGGTGAAAAGCTCATCATAGAAACCAAGGACCACAGGGCGACCAGCTTTCTCTTTCAGAGACTCAGTGTTGCAATCCAGAGAGGAAATGCCTGCAGCATTCTGGGCACACGGCCCACCGCAGGGGAGCTGGACGAAGTAATCGAGATGTAGCTCTGAGTTACCTATGTTGTTTTGCTTTCTGTTGTATTTTTGTGAATGTTTGGCCAATGTATTTTGTCTTTAAATAAAACATACTTGAAATATAAAGGGTGGTAGGAGAAACTTCTCAAACAGTTTCAGGGAGAACCTTGAGTGTTCCCTGAAGCAAGTTTATTCTTTTCTCTGAGGATGAGGGTCCTTATAACAGTTCTATAGGTGATATCTCCCTATATATATATATATATAATATATATATATATATATATATATATATATATATATATATATATATATATATATATATATATATATATATATATAATATATATATATATATATTGTATATATATATTTATTTATTTACACAAACTGTGGTGACCCGCAGCCTCCGAGAAGTGACCTTACACCTACGACCCTTATTTCACACTTTCACATAAAAATACAATGGTTCACTCTAGAAGACAGTGATTCACTCTAGAAGACAGTGGTTCACTCTAGAAGACAGTGGTTCACTCTAGAAGACAGTGATTCACTCTAGAAGACAGTGGTTCACTCTAGAAGACAGTGATTCACTCTAGAATACAATGGTTCACCCTAGAAGACAGTGGTTCACTCTAGAAGACAGTGGTTCACCCTAGAAGACAGTGGTTCACTCTAGAAGACAGTGGTTCACTCTAGAAGACAATGGTTCACCCTAGAAGACAGTGGTTCACTCTAGAAGACAGTGGTTCACCCTAGAAGACAGTGGTTCACTCTAGAAGACAGTGATTCACTCTAGAAGACAGTGGTTCACCCTAGAAGACAGTGGTTCACTCTAGAAGACAGTGGTTCACTCTAGAAGACAGTGGTTCACCCTAGAAGACAGTGGTTCACCCTAGAAGACAGTGGTTCACTCTAGAAGACAGTGGTTCACCCTAGAAGACAGTGGTTCACCCTAGAAGACAGTGGTTCACTCTAGAAGACAGTGGTTCACCCTAGAAGACAGTGGTTCACCCTAGAAGACAGTGGTTCACTCTAGAAGACAGTGGTTCACTCTAGAAGACAGTGGTTCACCCTAGAAGACAGTGGTTCACCCTAGAAGACAGTGGTTCACTCTAGAAGACAGTGGTTCACCCTAGAAGACAGTGGTTCACTCTAGAAGACAGTGGTTCACCCTAGAAGACAGTGGTTCACTCTAGAAGACAGTGATTCACTCTAGAAGACAGTGGTTCACTCTAGAAGACAGTGATTCACTCTAGAAGACAGTGGTTCACCCAAGAAGACAGTCGCTCTCTCTAGAAGACAATGGTTCACCATATAAGACAGTGGTTCACCCTAGAAGACAGTGGTTCACTCTAGGATACAGTGGTTCACTCTAGAGGACAGTGGCTCACCCTAGAAGACAGTGGTTCACTATAGAAGACAGTGGTTCACTCTAGAAGACAGTGGTTCACCCTAGAAGACAGTGGTTCACTCTAGAAGACAGTGGTTCGCTCTAGAAGACAGTGGTTCGCCTTAGAAGACAGTGGTTCACTCTAGAAGACAATGGTTCACCATATAAGACAGTGGTTCACCCTAGAAGACAGTGGTTCACCCTAGAAGACAGTGGTTCACTCTAGAAGACAGTGGTTCACCCTAGAAGACAGTGGTTCACTCTAGAAGCCAGTGGTTCACTCTAAAAAACAGTGGTTCACTCTAGAAGACAGTAGTTCACTGTAGAAGTCAGTGGTTCACTGTAGAAGACTGTGGTTCACTCTAGAAGACAGTGGTTCACTCTGGAAGACATTGGTCACTTTAGAAGACAGTGGTTCACCCTAGAAGACAGTGGTTCACCCTAGAAGACAGTGGTTCACCCTAGAAGACAGTGGATCAGCATATAAGACAGTGGTTCACCCTAGAAGACAGTGGTTCACCCTAGAAGACAGTGGTTCACCCTAGAAGACAGTGGTTCACCCTAGAAGACAGTGGTTCACCCTAGAAGACAGTGGTTCACCCTAGAAGACAGTGGTTCACCCTAGAAGACAGTGGTTCACCCTAGAAGACAGTGGTTCATCATATAAGACAGTGGTTCACCCTAGAAGACAGTGGTTCACCCTAGAAGACAGTGGTTCACCGGGGGGTCTTGATACTGGTGTGGGGCTCTTGATCTAGGGACCTGGATCTGTGTTCCAGTTCCATGAATTAAGCCTGAGAGCCTTCCATCCTTCCCCCTACACAGACGCTGTATAACCCCTACGGATTTATCGCTCCCCAGTGCTACAACAGCAATAACAATAAATATCTCTATATTTAAAACTTTATCTAATTTTAAGTAACATGTCAACATTGTCCTTATATAAGGACCTGCCTTGTATGGGCCAGTAGGCCTTCCTCAGTGTTCCTTCATTCTTATGTTCTTATGTTCTTATTTAAATTCTTGATTTAATTTCTTTCCACTTGTATCACCTTCCAAAAATACATGTCTTTGTTCCAGATTATTCTTCATTATTGAAAATATTATTGATTTAAAATTGCCTACACAAAACCAGAGCTGCTGTCAGACTTTTGCTTCTCTGTCACCTCCATACCTTAGCTGTTTAAAATGCAAAGAGTTTCACGACGTATAAATAACGATCCAAAACTAAGCGGGTGTCTCCCAGTCGTTACTCTGCTCAGAGAAGCCTCTCAGGGACGCCTGGAACGCCTGGAACGCCTTCCTGGAATGGAAACTAGCAGAAATGTCCTCCAGTACATTTAAAAGTCTCGTAACAAGAGAATAAATTCACAGTTTGTTTTCACCTCTGGGTAAACTGCTTATTGCTTGTATTGTGCTCAAGGAATATTAAATTTGATACAGTTTGATACTAAGATAATGTTGCTACCTCCGGTGACAGTCTGTGTTTACCCTTCTGCTGACCTCAAAGTTTGGTACCTCCGGTGACAGTCTGTGTTTACCCTTCTGCTGACCTCAAAGTTTGGTACCTCCGGTGACAGTCTGTGTTTACCCTTCTGCTGACCTCAAAGTTTGGTACCCTCCGGTGACAGTCTGTGTTTACCCTTCTGCTGACCTCAAAGTTTGGTACCTCCGGTGACAGTCTGTGTTTACCCTTCTGCTGACCTCAAAGTTCTGGGATTCCTCGCATATACAGTGAATTTATAACGTACCGTAATTATAATTAATTCTTTGCTCTCCTGCAGTACGTATAGTAGATATTGTATCCACGAAACGAGTTTTATTGATCAATAACTATACAGCACTAGCCAAGGAGTCGAACCCATGCTGCCTTGGCCCTCCTCATGGTGAGCGAAAAGCCATGACTTAAGACCACTAGACCACACAATGGTGCGTCCAGCCAGGCTACATATTGGTAATGTAGAATGAAACCAGCTCAGAGGCGTCCACACCACCGTATGTCCTTCGATGGCGGGTACAACATCTAGCTTGGCTGGATGCGCCATTGTTAAGGATTGTGTGGTCTAGTGGTCTAAAACGTCATAGAAGATATATACATCGAAAAAATCGTTATTTTATTTTGCAGTCACTGAGGACACAAACCCACACGGGTGTTTCATATTATGGCCAGTGCGAAGCTCTGCAGCCAGAGTTGTGGAGGACACACATCTAGTGTCGACAAACTTTGAGTTTCACTGCTGCCATTCTCGCAGTGTTTACCACCTCGGTCTTGATAGTCACTGCTGACTCGTGTTTCACTGCTACCATATTACCTTCACTGACTCTTACATTACTAATTACTAACACTCTTATATTACTGACTACTAACACTCTTATATTACTGATTACTAACACTCTTATATTACTGATTACTAACACTCTTAAATTATTGATTACTAACACTCTTATATTATTGATTACTAACACTCTTACATTATTGATTACTAACACTCTTACATTATTGATTACTAACACTCTTAAATTATTGATTACTAACACTCTTACATTATTGATTACTAACACTCTTATCTTATTGATTACTAACACTCTTACATTACTGATTACTAACACTCTTATCTTATTGATTACTAACACTCTTACATTACTGATTACTAACACTCTTATCTTATTGATTGCTAACACTCTTACATTACTGATTACTAACACTCTTAAATTATTGATTACTAACACTCTTACATTACTGATTACTAACACTCTTAAATTATTGATTACTAACACTCTTAAATTATTGATTACTAACACTCTTAAATTATTGATTACTAACACTCTTACATTACTGATTACTAACACTCTTAAATTATTGATTACTAACACTCTTACATTACTGATTACTAACACTCTTACATTACTGATTACTAACACTCTTACATTACTAACACTCTTACATTATTAATTACATTACTAACACTCTTACATTACTAACACTCTTACATTATTAATTACATTACTAACACTCTTTCATTATTAATTACATTACTAACACTCTTACATTATTAATTACATTACTAACACTCTTACATTACTAAAACTCTTACATTATTAATTACATTACTAACACTCTTACATTATTAATTACATTACTAACACTCTTACATTACTAAAACTCTTACATTATTAATTACATTACTAACACTCTTACATTATTAATTACATTACTAACACTCTTACATTACAAACACTCTTACATTACTAACACTCTTACATTACTAACACTCTTACATTATTAATTACATTACTAACACTCTTACATTACTAACACTCTTACATTATTAATTACATTACTAACACTCTTACATTACTAACACTCTTACATTACTAACACTCTTACATTACTAACACTCTTACATTATTAATTACATTACTAACACTCTTACATTATTAATTACATTACTAACACTCTTACATTATTAATTACATTACTAACACTCTTACATTATTAATTACATTACTAACACTCTTATCATTATTAATTACATTACTAACAATCTTACATTATTAATTACATTACTAACACTCTTACATTATTAATTACATTACTAACACTTTTACATTATTAATTACATTACTAACACCCTTACATTATTAATTACATTACTAACACTCTTACATTATTAATTACATTACTAAACACTCTTTACATTATTAATTACATTACTAACACTCTTACATATTAATTACATTACTAACACTCTTACATTATTAATTACATTACTAACACTCTTACATTATTAATTACATTACTACACTCTTACATTATTAATTACATTACTAACATCTTACAATATTAATTACATTACTAACACTCTTACATTATTAATTACATTACTAACACTCTTACATTATTAATTACATTACTAACACTCTTACATTATTAATTACATTACTAACGCTCTTACATTATTAATTACATTACTAACACTCTTACATTATTAATTACATTACTAACACTCTTACATTATTAATTACATTACTAACACTCTTACATTATTAATTACATTACTAACACTCTTACATTATTAATTACATTACTAACACTCTTACATTATTAATTACATTACTAACACTCTTACATTATTAATTACATTACTAACACTCTTACATTATTAATTACATTACTAACACTCTTACATCATTAATTACATTACTAACACTCTTACATTATTAATTTACATTACTAAACACTCTTACATTATTAATTACATTACTAACACTTACATTATTAATTACATTACTAACACTCTTACATTATTAATTACATTATTCCAGCATCAGTGGTAATTTTTCGTTATTCAAAAATAATCTTGATACCAGTGTTTATCTGTAACATATTTGACCTGATACTTGACCTGATATTTGACCTGATACTTGACCTGATACTTGACCTGATATTTGACCTGATATTTGACCTGATACTTGACCTGATACTTGACCTGATATTTGACCTGATATTTGACCTGATACTTGACCTGATATTTGACCTGATACTTGACCTGATACTTGACCTGATATTTGACCTGATATTTGACCTGATATTTGACCTGATATTTGACCTGATATTTGTCCTGATATTTGACCTGATATTTGACCTGATATTTGACCTGATACTTGACCTGATACTTGACCTGATATTTGACCTGATATTTGACCTGATATTTGACCTGATATTTGACCTGATATTTGACCTGATATCTGACCTGATACTTGACCTGATACTTGACCTGATACTTGACCTGATACTTGACCTGATACTTGACCTGATATTTGACCTGATACTTGACCTGATACTTGACCTGATACTTGACCTGATATTTGACCTGATGTTTGACCTGATATTTGACTTATATTTGACCTGATACTTGACCTGATACTTGACCTGATATTTGACCTGATACTTACCTGATATTTTACCTGATACTTGACCTGTATTTGAAACTGATATTTTGACCTGATACTTGACCTGATATTTGACCTGATATTTGTCCTGAAAACTTGACCTGATACTTGACCTGATATTTGACCTGATACTTGACCTGATATTTGACCTGTAATTTGACCTGATACTTGACCTGATAAATTTTACCTGATATTTGACCATACTGACCTGATTTTGACCCGAACTTGCCATATTTTACCTGATATTTTTACCTGATACTTTTTACCTGAATTTTTTACCTGATACTGACCTGATATTTGCCTGAAAATTTTACCTGATACTTGACCTGATACTTACCATTTTGACCTGTACTTGACCGATATTTTTCCTAAATTTACCTGAATTTTTACCTGATATTTTACCCTTTTTATAAA
>NW_026466862.1:0-35168 GCF_026875155.1 Cherax quadricarinatus
ATTTACTTAAGTATAGCTATATATTTTAGAAATTTAATTCCGGTTTAACTATCAACATCAGTAATAATCTCAACATATCGTCGTTAAACAATAGTATGAACAGCTACAACAGCAGCAGCTGTAAAGCTAACATTAAATCAAACATCAGCTTATAAATACTAATTTCATCAGAGCTAACATCAAAACATCGGTAGCATTTACAACGTCACCTCCAACAATGTTGATGCAATCAACGTTTACACCATCAACTAAATTTAAACATCCCCTTTAAAGGGCATGGGCAAGTTCACTCGTCTGTGAACACGTGCATCTTTGCGCGTGTCATCCTGCTCGTGCTCGCATCTGGATTCCCGTTCTTTAATTCTGACCAATCACAAGCCTTTCCCGAGTTGCTCCAGCTAAGTAGAGATGGCGTTTGCCGGCTTCCCATTGGCTGAGTGGCTTGGCATCGCCCAGAGTTGTTTTTTTTTTTCAATCTATACTCTTGGATTTTACCCTCTACAATATCGTAAGTACTGATTGTAGTGTTTAGTGCATGCATGAATAGTTTAAGCATATTTTGATATACATGTATATATAAAGTCCGTGTGAAAGCATATTATGAGTGCATCATGCAGTTTGAAAAAAGTGCAACAAAAAAACGAGCGAGTATACTCACCTGTACCCTTTTTGTTCCATAGTCCAGTTTCAGTAAAATAAATATTTATAAAAAATTTCTATTGCATAAAATAATTCTGCAGTGGTCTGGATGTATACAGAACGTTTTTATTGCCCTTCCAGATAAATGAGAAATTGTTTTATGGGAGCCCTCCAACACCAGTCAAAATGTCTGCATTTTGGAGGACAGTGACTCAGAACCGGAGGTAGATGACCCAGAATTGCTTAATAGTGGTGATGAGTACTTGCCACCGGATGCAGAAGTGTCAAGTGATGAGGAAGAAAGGCCAGCAAAAAAAACAGAAATTAGTCAAGAAAAAGAAAGGTATTACGATCGAGGAGTACCCTGATGACGATCTTGCTCTTCAAGGTGAACCCCAGTGGTCCCAGGTTGACCTCCAAAATGACCCTTTGCCTGTAAATGAACATGAAAATCCTCTTGAAATTAGGTCTCCATATGAGTATTTTTGTGATTTTCTTTACTCCAGACATGGTAGATAACATAGCATATCAAACGAATTTGTATGCCAAGAAAAAAAGCATAATTACTAATTTTGCAACAGATTCTGAAGAAATCATTAGGTTCATAGGTGTTTTTGTTTTCATGGGTATTGTTCCATTACCATCACTCGAAGACTATTGGACAACTTGTCCACATTTAGGTTGCCCCAGTTGCAGAAGTCATTGGGTCTAAGAGGTTTAGGTTGCTTAGACGTACAATTCATTTCAATGACAACACAAAAAAGGATAATGACAGATTCTACAAACTAAGGCCTCTTTACACTGCACTAACTAATGCTTGCTTGAAAGTTCCAACTACACCCAAGCAATCTATTGATGAAGTCCGGGTTGCTTTCAAGGGTAAAACCGCTGGAAACCTAAGGCAGCATATCAAAACCAAACCAGAAAAGTGGGGTTTCAAACTTTTTTGTAGTGCAAGTGAAGATGGAATCATACATGATATACTCATGTATCAAGGCACACCAACTTTTGACAGCCATCACATAAAACTTCCACAGGAAGAAACTAAACTACCAATAAGTTCAAAGATTGTTTCTGGTACTTGCAACAACTCTGAAAAAGACCAACACATCAGCAATCTATGCTGACAATTTCTTTTAAAGTCTACCTTTGAAACAGTACGTGAAAATAAATGTGGTAAGTCAGATCTGATGCCTGCCAAACAAATGGAAAAGAACAGTGTGGACAGGGTAATTTTAGCTTAAAAAACAATGATGGTGTCCTTGTTATAAGATGGAAGGACAACAAAGTTCTGACTTTAGTGACAAGTGATGTGGGGGGTCAATACTGTGAGTCTTGTTGGAAGATATAACAAGGCTACAAAGACCAAAACCCAGTTACAGTGCCCTGCAGTCATCAAGAACTATAATGCACACATGGGAGGTATTGACAAAAGTAACATGTTGGTGCATCTGTACAAACCACCAATGAAATCTAAACATTGGGATATGCGGGTGTTTGCCTATGTTCTTGATCTTTCAGTTGTGAATGCATGGCTTCTTTACTGCCGTGACTGTCTGTCACTAAACACCAAGTGAATACAACTGAAGTTTTTCAGGAATGAAATCTCTATCACTGCAAGGTCTAAAGGACAAAAGTTTAGACGCAGGCAAGCTGCTTAGTTTGCAAGTATTGCAGCACAAAGAATAAATTTGTCACATCCTCATTCTACTGTTCTTTATGCAAAGTAAATCTGTGCATAAAGGATAAAAATTGCTTCATAGACTTCCATTCTAGGAAGTAGTAATATAGAATGATTGCTCTTCCTCATGAACCTCAGGAATATGGGGCTTGAAAGTTTTATCCCTTTTCAATGTGTCTGTTACTATTTGTTTCATTTTTATATATTTTCTAATACTTTCAAAATGCTTTGATACAAGTTCCATTTATGTTTTTTATATTGTCTGTTTGTATAATAAATTTAAAAAATAGTTATTGGGTGTTTATTATAACAATTGCAAGTTTACAGCATTCAAATTTATACTCCCTATTTTGGGCAGGGGCGAGTACAGTCTGTCTTCGCAGATTAGCAATTGCTCGAAAACTAACCTTCAGAATTCCTTTTATATGGGCTCATTCAACTTATATTGAGATACTCTATCCATTCTAGGCCTCTTCAAGGGGGGCTCCTTGGCGTGGTGAAGAGGCTCTTGGTCTGAGGAATTAGACCTGTCAGTCTCCTTCCTCAGACCGAACGTAATTACCCCCAATCCCCCCTTCCCTCTCCCATCCTCCCCATCCTCCCCTTTTTTCATTTCCTCCTCCTCCTCCCCACCCCTCCCTTTTGCCCTTCCTTTTTGGCCTTTGGGATTTTTTCCACAGGCACGCTAGTTCCTAGTAGGGGAAAGGGTACCGGGTCCATCCCATTCCGTTGAGGTTCTTGCGGTGGCGTAGTTTGCCGTGGAATCTGGATTTCCTGGGATGTCCCGATCCCTCTCCGGTATCCAAGAGGTGGCTTTGGTGTCTTTCGGGCGACGGGTGTATCTCTAAAAAGCCACCTTTCGGATTCCGGGGGTGTGGCCGAAGGAGGTATGCTTTGTGGCGGATATCTGGCTGCCCTCTCTTTTGTACACCGAGGTAGCTCGCAGATGTGAGGTTGTTATCCAGGATTGCTGGTTTACTGGCATGATGGGTAGGGTATGGCACGGGTTCCATGCTGCATCTGCGCTACTTGCGGTGCTGAGGTCCTCTTGGGCACAGAGGGAGATTTCTGGCCCTTCCATTCCTCCTAGGATCTATCCCTCCCCGGTCCCCCCTTTTTTTATTCTTTTTTTATTTTTCTTTTTTTTTTCTTTCTTTTTTTTTTCTTAAAACAAAAAGAAAGAAGTAACCTAACCGTGGAAGCCCTAGTCCATGAACCTGCTACCCCCAGGCCCCTTCTTTTACTGCACCCCGTTCTGACCCCACATCGTCTTTGGACCACTCTTTGGACACTCCTAACGCCTCTGTACCTTTGCCAGTGCTGTTTCCTCACCTGCTTCAGGTGCCGGGGTCTCGACTGACTCCTTCGATTTATCTGACCTCCGCTCTCCTTTGACTATGCTTCCAGCCTCTCCCTCTACGGTGCGCACTTTTCGAATCGCTGGCCCGTTCCACGTCCGACCAACTCTGGTCCGACGCCTAAAGGCCAACGACAATTACCTGCTGATGATACTTCTCCCACCTTCTCGTTCTTCTCAGAACAGATCGACAACGTCCTGCACTCCCTTTCCACGTTCAGTTTCAGAATGCACAATGGACTAAATTCTTTACTTTATGACCGACTTCCTCTATTGCCTATCTTTCCGACCATAGTATTGGCAAGGCACTCCTATGCCATGTTGGTAAAGATATTTTTTTTCATGCTCTTAAGAGCGGTACGCGCATCATCACTGTAACAAGAATGCTACCCATATAGATACTGTTCCTGTCACTATTGAAAACATCATTCCCTCAATTCTTGTAGTGGTACCGTCATTCTGCCCCATACCATAGTTCAACAAAATTTCAGACATGTGGCAATGACATTCTTGACAGCCGTGAACTCCCCCTCCTCAGTTTTATGTAGCAGGACATCGATTACAAGTTCGAAAGGTGATCCCTACACCGCAACAGTGTAGAAATTGCTGGCGATTTGGCCACCCAGCGAAATATTGCAGATCTATAGCCGAATGCCCAGTCTGTGGTTCCGATGACCATTCTAATATGTCTTGCAGTCGACCTCCCTCTTGCCTAAATTGTCATGAGGCTCACCCTTCGATCTCGCGCCGTTGCCAAGTCTACTTAAATGAGCGGGAAATTCATTACCTTAAAGAGGCAGAAGGTCTCCCTTATGCCATGGCAGTTTCTCATCTCCACCTCCAAGGGAGACTACCTCATGTTTCTTATTCCCATGTTTCAAAACGTCCCCCCACTTCTGGGGTCCCATCTTCTGCAGCCTCCTCTGTGGTTACCTCTCTCATAGTCCCCTCCTGTATCTAATTCCTTTGCTGTCCTGGGCTCAGACGTCCCTACTTCAACGCCTCAGTCTGTTCTTGCTTCTTCGTGTTCTCCCTCTCAACCTCGGTATCGACGAGATCTCGTACGATACCTCCTCCCAGTCGTCCCTCTACTTCTCAGAAGTCAAAAAAAGGTACTTTAAACCCCTCCTTCCACCTCCTCATTTTATCTTCCTGTTTCTGTACCTGGTTCTTTCCCTTTCACTGGCTCTGTTACAAGGGTAAGGTTCACCCTCCTCCTCGTAATGTACCTTCCTCCCCCTGTTCCCTCCCAAGTTTCTTCCTCTCTGCCACCTCCCAGGTTTCTGCCTCTTCTGTCCCCTTCCACGCTTCTTCTCCAGTTCCCTCCACCCTTCGCCCCCCGCTACCTTGGTACAGTCCATTACAGTTCCAATCTTTACCCATCCTCCCCTACCATCTCCAATATTTTCTCCCATAACGATGTCTCTGAATTCTGAAACACTTGAAGCAATCTCTGAATATATTGCAGAGACCAAACCATCAATGGACATTGATCCACCCTCTGTTCCTTCTCTCTCCTCTCCTCCATCTGTGCAACTCCTTCTCACAGTGAGCCATTCCTTTGGCTGCTTGAACGATTTCTGCTGCCTCCGCATCCGGACGTTTCTAACCCCTCTAGTCTGTAGGAACCCTTACCTGCAGATTTCAGGTATCTTTATCGTTGCCAATCATGGCCTATTTACAGTGGAATATAAGCGGCTTCAGGGGTAATCGGGGTGAGCTTCAGATGTTACTCTCCCAGTTTTCACCTGTTGGTGTTTGCTTACAGGAACCAAAATTACACTCTGCTGTTATCTATCCCATCTCAGGCTATAATTTATTGTATTCTTCAGATCCTTTTCCTGATGGGACCTTTAATGAAAGTGCCCTTCTTCTACGCACTGATATTCCGTACCATCAGCTATTTGTTCGTACTTCGCTGCATTACACAGCAGCCCGTATCCACTTGCATAGGTGGTATACGCTCTGTTCTTTATATCTCTCTCCTTCTCAGGCATTATTCCGGATATTGCCTTTCTTGTTTCGTCATTACCGCCACCGCTTCTGTTACTTGGCGATTTTAATGCCCATCATTTCCTCTGGGGGGGTCTCACTGTGATTCCCGATCTCTCAGTCTCTCCTCCTCCGCCGCTTTAGACTTCACCTGCTGTTCTTCCAAATTTACATGACTTTTGATCATTTCCAATCATTTTTCTTCCCCTTCATTTTCAACACCTCTTCGTATCCCCCTGCTGGCAATTTGATGGGAAAAATTTGGGAACCTTTACTCACAACAAAACGTTTTTAGTGGGGTTCCTTTTTTCGCCTCCATTGATGAGCTTTTACACCTCTTCTTGTCCTCCGTTTTAACTGCAGCTTCTCATTCCTTCCCCAAACTTGGGCTCTCAGAAATGTGGCCTTGGTGGTCTCCTCGTTTTGGCAGTTCGTTTGAAATGCCTGCGGGGGGCAGGTACGGGTACAATAGAACCACGGAACTTTTTGTTTTTAAAGCAAAGCGGCGATGTCGCCGTGTCATCCGGATGCTAAACCACTTGCTGGCGAATTATGTCCCACCATCACCTCTGCTTCCTCTATGAGTGCATCGGAAAAAGTACGAAAACTGAGGGGAAAATTTCCCTGACCCGGCCCGTTTGGGGGTTTCCGGTGTTGTATAGCAAACCCACTAGATGTTGCCAAAAAATTTGGGCAACATCGGCGTATTTCCAGGGGCCCCATCAAATGCCCCCTTTTTCTTACCTCAAAGTCGCCAGAAGTTAGCCCCCTTTGGAATTGTTTCCACAAGAAGAACATAAAGTGCCTTTTCACTTCAAGAACTGGGCAACACCTCGTTTGCCGATCATGGGCATCTGGGCCCGACCATTCTTTTCTATGCACAAAAAATTACATCAGCAGCCTTGAAGTCCTTTTACCCCTTTTTCAATTTTATTGGTCACAAGGATTTTTCCCCACACCCGGGGAAATCACCATTGTTCCCCTTTCCGCAAACCTGGCACTACGGGACATAAAAGCCCCCCCACTACGCCCCATTGCTCTTACCAGTGCAGTTTGAAAGGATGGAGCGCCTGTAAATAGACGTTTAGTGTGGTATTTAGAGACACTCAACAGTCTCTCCACTCGTCATATGGCTTTTCGTAAGGGACTTCTCCAAAAACCCCTTACACGTTTGGTACATATGTTTGTAATGCCTTTGCGAAAACCACCACTTATTTCCATATCTTTTGACCTTGAGAAGGGATATACACAACTTGAGGTATAATATTTGGCCCAAGCCCACTCCTTAGGGCCCCCGAGGGAAAAACCCCCCTTCCTTAAGAACTTTTTAAAATGAAAGACATTTCCCCCGTTTGGGTTTAAAATGTTTTCCCCGAACTTTAAACCAAGCGAAGGTGTCCCCCGGGGTTGCTGGGCCAAAAATTTTTCTCCTTGCTAAAATATTTGGCCCCCTATCTTTTTCAAATATTGGTCATCACTCTATGTGATGACTTTGCTATTTCCTTGCAGGCGCTGACTGTCACCTCATACAGTTTCTCTCCACAAAGCGGTCGACCGGTTTCCATTTGGGGCCACCACACATGGGGTTTAAAATTTTTTAGTACCAAAACTCACCAAATTACTTTCACTAGACCCCTGTCATCTCCATCATCCCTGTACCTCATGGCCCCGTATCCCTGAACGTGAACAGTCAGTTTCTGGACCTTCTCTTTGACCCTAGGGTTTTCCTGGGAAAACCCCACATCACCCTCTGAAGGGAAAATTTCACAGCCGGGGAATCTCTTTAAAAACCCGCTCATCTTTCAGGGAGCTGATCGTCGAATCTCCTTCACCTACATTCCCCCTCATTTATCGAAACTCGATTATGGTGCCAGATCTATTCAGCGGCCCCCCTGCTACTCTCTCAGCCTTAACCCCATTCACACCAAGGGTTTCGTTTATCCTTGGGGCTTTTTTGCTCTTCCCCTGTTGAAAACCCTTTCAGAAGAAACGGTTCCCTCCTTATCCGACGCCGTGAGCCCTTGCCTTTGCTACTATGACCTCTCATGATCTCCGCAATCCTTCCATTTATAAATGGTCACTGAATTAGAGACATTTTTGTTTTGCCGCCCCTGTTTACCCCCCCCTTCTCTCTTCGCCTACATTCGCTCTTGTCTTCTCTTTTAAATTTCCACCCTTTTAGTTCATTGCATTACTTTTCCCACCCCCCGGGGTTCCACTGTTCGAGTCTGTTTCTTTCTCTCCCCCCCTTGCTCGAAAGCCCAACTGTCTACGGTCATTCCCTCCTTTTTCTGACCACTTCCCCCTCATTCCATGCCATGTAGTGCACAATGGCTCAATCCCTGACGGCTAGGATTCCACAATGGGTTTCCGGACACGTCGTACGAGGGCATTTTCTATCTTCGGGTAGTTAAAATTTTCTGCTGAATTGTATGCCATTCTTCAGCACTAACCCTATTTTCATTTATGCCCGTGTCATCATTTTTTTTTTGTCTCAGACTCCCTTAGTGCTTTTACAGCAAAACAGAAATTTATACACCTCACCCCGTATCCACCGACCAACTTTTATCTTCACCAAGCATAAAGATATTGTTTTTTGTTGGGTCCCTGGTCATGTTGACGCACAGGGCAATGAACAGGCAGACACTGCTGCGCGGTCAGCAGTACATGACCTACCAGTTTCATATAGAGGTATTCCATTTACGGACTATTTTGCTGCAATATCTTCCCACCTTCACACCCGTTGGCAACAACGTTGGTCTACTATGCTCGGTAACAAACTTCAATCTATAAACCGAGTATAGGTTAATGGGCGTCTTCTTGTCACCAGTGTCGAGGTTGGGAGACTACTCCCGTCTTCGCATTGGCCATACTCGTCTTACTCATGGATATCTCATGGAGAGGCGCCCTGCTCCTCTCTGTGAGAATTGTCAGGTTCCATTATCAGTCAGCCACATTCTGTTAGACTGTCTACTTTATCAATGAGCACGCAGAATTTACCTCCGTCGTGTCGTCTTTGCTCCGCTGCTCTCTCTTTACCTTCCCTTCTCGCTGATGGACCCACCTTTCATCAGGACTCTCTCATTGACTTTTTGACAACAACTGACTTACTTCACAAACTCTGATACCTTCAGCCCTTTCTACCTCAATCTCTTGCTACCCACTACCCCCGCACTATCCCCTACCCGCTGTTTTCTGTAACCTACTGATCATCCCTGCCCCCTTCTGCCGCCCAATACCCTCGCTTCCTTCCCTACCCTGCAGCGCTGTATAGCTCTTGTGGCTTAGCACTTCTTTTTGATTATATTAATAATAATAATATCCACTCTAGGGAGTTCAGTTTGAAATTCTAATGTATCATAACTTGCCCCCAGAAGGGTTTATTAACTTAATTAACACCTTTCTGAGGGCAAGTTTACTTGGATTACTAGCTGTATCAGAACTATTAGACAATCCTCCATCACTTCAATTACTACTTGATATTTCTCTCATATAGGCATTTCAATATGAATAGAAGGTTATATGTAATGAGTTATATTCATTTAAAGAACGATATTTGTAATATTTAAAAAACTGTATGTATATTTTGGAGGAAGATTACACAGTAAGGTTTCATCATAGGTGAAGAAACCCTGTAATAAGGAAATTTTAATATTAAATTTTGTAATTTTTTGTAAGAAGATATAAATATATTAGGAATAATTAGTTTTATAATATCCATAGCTTTAGGAATCTCACCATCACAGTACTTGTTATTAAAAAAAAGACTATCAGACAATTCTCCTGTTACCCCAGACTGTCATCCTCTGTATTAATAATCTACTCACAAAGTATTCCACCTATGCACAAATTCTTACTGATGTTTCTCCATATTTTCAATATTAAATAATGCCTACACTGTCTATTGATATAGTTGCTTACAGTGGCGTTACACGTAGTTTTTTACCTTTGTTAAGAATGAAAAAAAATTAATGTATTTTAGACTTAGTATAAATAAAATTTAAGTTGGAGTTAGGGTAGATCAGGATGGTTACAGTAGAGGAATAACTTAGGTTTAATGATGAGTATGACAGGGAAATAACAAGCAGAGATAACATTAATTAGGTATCAGAGAAGAGGTCACCTGAATATTTTTTTCTTTCTTCTTATTTTCAGTTTTATTTCACTGGTAACTGGAAAACACCTCACCATTAGTCTCCTAATTCTCAATACGTGTTGAGAACATTCCTAGCTTCCTGGGATGACTAGAATAACTTCTAAATTCCTCGAGACCTATCTTCAAACGTTCATAAAATGTGCTAAAAAAATCAACGAAAGCGGAGAGTGAAATTCATATATGCAGATGCACATTTGACCATTTCATGTGCAAAATTTTGTGCAATTTTTTTTCCTGTTAATTTACCTTAAATGATATTCATTTTCATGGCTTCAAAATATTGCAGCTGATACAAAACATAAGACAAGATATAAAGTTAGAAGCGTCAGCCACTGAATCTGTTTGGTTACAGCTTCTCGAGGGCCGTGAAAAACTAATCTTGGGTGTGATTTTCAGGCCCCTAAATCTTGACAGGAAGTGCAGTAAACTTCTATGGGAGGAAATTCGTAAGGCATCTACAATTGAAAATGTTGTGTTAATGGGAGATTTCAACTTTACACAAACTGATTGGAGCAATTTGACAGGAAATTTAGAGTCAAGTGACTTTCTTGATACGATTCAGGTTTTTTTTAAAACAGTTTGTGACAGAACCAACTAGAGGAAATAACTTGCCTGACTTGGTTCTTGCCAGCAGAGAATCGCTAATTAATAATCTTGAGGTTAATGATGAGCTTGGGAAAAGTGATCACAAATCACTCAGTTTTAATATATCATGGAATTTTTTTTTTTTTTTTTTTTTTATATTTTATTTAAAAGAACAGTATACATATGAAATACATACAATGAGAACATACATCAACGATTAACAGTCAGGTTTATAAAGGATAAACACAATCAAAACTTCAACATCAAAAGAGTATTAGACCAAAACCCTGGACTAACTTAACCACTCACCGCCTATATACAACTCAAAAACCCCAAAATTAAAACTTAACAAAACACTGCAATGTCCAAAGCTAGTTATCCATTTCATTACTGGAAATTCAAAAAATAACATAAGTGATAACATAAGTGATAACATAAGTGATAACAAACAAATATATGGAAAACCCTGACAAGGAACAGGATACATTTGATTCACATACAACTGTATTATACATCATCGTATAATAATCAAGTTTATTTATTTTTTATTATTATATTTAATCCTCCATACAGACATTTTTTTTTTTATATTTTATTTAAAAACTTCAAGTTACAATAGAACAATAGAACAGGTACATAAAATCATAATTACTCCACGAGTAATATAAAAGTTTTTAGTATACAATCCAAGTTATAGGTACATATTTATGACAAGGAATCAATTGTAAGTTCCTAACTACCACGTACAATCATTATTAACACCCATATGTGTATGGGCCATAAGGTCGAATGTGGAATTACTTCGACTTACCCCCCCTGTCGAGATACTGTTCCCCTTCACACCATACACATGTTACATTATCATCTAACCATTGAAAACTTTAATTAGGAGTACATTAATACCTTTTGAACTCAGTCTATATTCCAGTATGCAAACCTTACTGCTATAGAACCCATGTGTCAATGTTACAATGTACGTATAAAATTTACATCAGTCAAAAACCACCATCAATCTAATTTTAAACGGTCATAGCTTTTTTTTTTTTTTGTGTGTGTGTGTGGTGTGTGTTAATTGTAGCCAAATTGCAAAAAAGGCAGTACAAACCAAAACAGTACATACAACATGATAAAACACCCGATATCCATAACCAACTCGCAAATCAGTTATGGACCCACATGTTCATATGATAAAATAACTAATTTTTTTTTTTTTTTTTTTTTAAATTTTGTGTTGATACCAACGTGCCAATCTAATTACTTAAAAACGAGATCCTAAGGGCTCGGTATCCTGGCTTTCAATGAAATTTTAAACCCAGTGAACATAACCATCAGGCTTAGAAATGTAACCCTGGAAACCACACTTATATCTCACTATGACAAAACATTCACGTGAAACATGGCGTACCATCCATACCTAATTCTCACTACCTTCCTCTTACACACTACATCAGTTCCAGAGAACCAAAAACAACCTCCCCCCCCTTTACATCCCCCCATAAGGAGACCACTCCTTTGTCCATCCTCAGGGACCCCGCCTAAGGGAACCCACAGTGAGGTTCCTATAACCTTCCGGGAAACTTTTTTCCCAGGACGCCCCATAAACCAGCCTATTCCTACACTTCGTCCTATACGAATCTAGCCGCCAATGCTTTATCCTCATATCACCCCTTAATCCCCTCATTCCCCATGAAATGTCCAGATAATCCACTATGATTACATTATAGCCCTTCCAACATCCTAGGCACTCCCCTTACATCTAGTAGTAAAGCCCTTAAAAGCGGCAAACGACCCCCCCCCAACAGTCTGATAACCCCACCCATCCATTGATCTCACCCCCTCCAAGGAGGTACAAAAGAAGACCACATGAAACGCCGTTCAACATCACACAAAACTGACAAAAAGCCTCTTCCACAAACCCCATACTACGTAACACCTCCTTGGAAGCCAGAATCCCCATGATAAACCTATATACTAAATTCTCTTACTCTAGCCGGTATCCGAAGCTTACTAAAATCTTTCCAAATAACCCCCAATCATACGTTGGATACACGGCTACCCCTTGCATAATTCCTTGACCTTTCACTACCCTCACCAACCGTTTCACTTTGATTTTATCCACCTGTTGCACTGTCAATAAAAAACTCAACATATCTTCACAAAACCTTAATTCCTTCCCACTCCACCATTTACGTGCCTCCTCCATAACTCTTCCTACTTTAGCGCCCCTCAACACCCCCTTCCCTCATATACCTCCACTTGATATATACAGCCATTACTCATCCCTAAAGGCAAAAACCTAAACCCCCTCTCCGAACATCCGTCATAACTACCTCCTTACTTAATCATGCCCTCCCAAATCCCCACACAAACTTCAGCACCCTCCTTTGCATTTCCACAATATCTCGTACCTCTAAGGGAAAAACCTCTGCCACCCCCCATACCTTGCTATAGACAAGTGAATTTACCACCACTACCCTCTGATGTAAAGCTAAGTCCCTCGCACTTAAACCTCCTAGTCTACTTAAAACCTTACCCATGACAGACTCCGAATTTACCCTTCTGCATGCCTGCTCTTCCGCCAAATACCATATCCCACATACCTTGATTCTGTCAACCACTGTCCATCCTAACCCCATCCCCAAGCCCCCCCCTATCCAATTACCGACCTCTAGTAACCTTGATTTCACCGTATTAACTCTCATTCCAGTATTCATACCAAACATCTGAATCACTCTACCCACCCTCCTTAACTCCTCCTTACCCCTTAGCAAAACAGTAGTATCATCCACATACCCAACGATGCCCCCTTTGCACCCCCCTTCGATCTCCTGATTGTTCATCACCCTCTCAACAGACTCATAAAAAGGATTCTGCACACACGCAAAGAGCAGCTGTGACATCGGACAGCCCTGCCTCAAACCTCTCTCCATTGTACACTTTCACCCAACCTCCCATTGACCTGTACCCTCACCTCTGCCCCATCATACAGAGTGTTCACCCACCTCACTACCCCCTCCCGAAACCCCAACCTCTCTAAGCAAACCCCTAAGAAAACTTGTCCACGCAATCATAAGCATTCACCCAATCTAAACCTAGTATTCCCCCCTCCCGTACATCTCTCTAGAAAATCCCTAATCAAACCATGTCCATCCCTCATCCTTCTTCCCGGAATTCCCAACTGTCCCCTATGTAACACTAAACCCAACACTTTCCTCATTCTGTTGCCAAAACCTTAGCAAAAATCTGTAATCCGAGCACATTAACGTAATCGCACGTAATCATTCAAACTCGGCATTCCTCTTTTTGGGCACTAAAACCGTGACACCCGTTCTTTGTGATTTCCCCATCCTCCCACTACTTAACATACAACTCAAAACCCCCACCAGACAATGCCGTACACTCCCCAATGATACCATAAAATCCGTTTGGTATTCCGTCTATGCCTGGGGTTTACCCTGGCACATCCCAAAACTCTGCCACCTCTACCTCCTCTACAGTATACTACCCTCGATTCTGTCACTGTCTGCTCACTTAATACCCTATAAACCCTTCATCCCCAAACCGTCTCTCACCCACTCCCCTGCCAACCCTCCTCCACTCTCCCTAAACCAAAAATCTGCATACAAACTAATATTTTCCGTGGTTGATAGGCCTTGACCTCCTCAAACCCCCCCCCCCCCCCCTGTACCTGCCTCAATATACGCCAAGGTGGTCTTCGCCTGCCGTTCCTTAAACCCCTTAATACAAAACCCGATGGCCTATCCCCCCTTAAAACATCTCCTAACCCTGCCCTAACATCGAATTGCCTCAAATTTTTCATTGTGAATTTCCGCCAACCTATTTCGCAAACGTGCAATGTCCTCACTCCGCCCCCACCGTTCCTCTGCATACAGTCATTTAACTGACCCCAAGATAATTTTGTAGCCATAGCTCCACCTCGCCATTCCTTACCCCGTACTTTAAAAAATTTCGCGATTTCAACTTTAGCACTCATTTCCACCAATCCAGCAAATCCATTTCCATATTCCTAGTCTCCCAAAAGGATTTCCACCAATCTTCAAACCCTGTAGGGTCACCCTCCCCTAAGTAGCCTCACATTTAATTTCCAGTATCCTGCATAAACTCTCACTATGCATCAACCCTCAAATCTGCTATAACAGCACGATGATCAGAAAAAACCACATCGATAGTCCTCACCCTCTCCACACCTATGCCCTGCCAACATAAATCCTATCTAACCGTGCCTCATATCCCTACGAATAAAAGTGTGCTCCACTCCATATCCCTACTTCCCACCCATCTACCACTCCAACATCTCGCAAAACATCCACGTAGAACCCCCAAAACACAACCGCCCCCCTCGGAAACCACATCACCATTCCTAATGACCACAATTCCAATCCCCACCAATCACCGTAAAAGCAGGTAAACTCGCAAGTGATATACCAGAACCTCGCGTACAAATCCACCTTCACCATAGCGTTACTAGTTTGCTGGCAATGTACACACCTACAAAACTAACCTCCTGTCCCCCAAAACCCATCCACCCTGACAACCCTCCCCCCCCCCTCCTCCCAACCCAGGATACGCAAGGACTGTCTCCTTTACCGCCACAGCCACACCTCCTTTCAACCTCAAAGCATCACATGTAAACAACCATAACCTTTCAACAACAGCTCCACATCCTAACCTATGGTTATGTTCCTGCAAAAAAACAGACATCAATACTAAATCTCCTCAAAACCCCACTCTAACCATACCCTCTGACCTCGGTTTTAAGACCGTTTACATTGAAAGTTACACACCTGAATTTTACAAGAATGGCGGCTTACCCATGCCGCTTGAGGCTTACTGGTCCTCCTTTCATAGGTTTCGGTTCTTCTCTATCAATCCTCGTTCCTGCCCTCCAACCCCTCCCTGTCCCATTCCGCTGCTTTCCACTGCCCCCCCTCCTCCCGGACTTGCCTTTGCTACCACAGCTGCCCACATCTTCTTCCCAGGCCTCTGCGCTGGTGTGAGGACTTCGTCCATGTCTGATGCCCCGCTGATCTCTTCGGCGGAGCTACCCTCTACAACACATTTCTTCTGCCAACCACATCTTCTTGATGGACCTCCACCACCACATTGCTCTCCTTTCGAACCTCACTCAAGTCTTCCTTACCCTGCTTCTGTTCCTCCATCACCTTGTCATCACCTGACCTCACATCACTTTCCACACCATGCTCCGACTCTTCCAAAAAATCCTTCAGCACAGCCTCCAAAATCCCGTCCTGAGCTGACTCTGCAGTACCTAAGGGATCTGTCTGACAGCGATATTCCCTCCCCTCCCGTTTCCACTGGTAGTGTAGCACACGTCTCCAAAACCACCTCTGCCTGTCGACCTCCCACTCCATAGACCTGTAACCCGGCTTTCTCTTCACCCGTCATAACGTCCGCGGCTTCTAATGGCGTTACCACAGAAGCTGTCTCCTGACCCTAGGGCCCTGTCTCCTGGGCATTGTGCCACCATGTGCTCATAAGAGTCACATAAACGGCACGTCTTCCTCTGCCCGCATAGTGTACAAAAACCTGTGTTCTATGTTATGCAAGTAACATATGATGGTTATCGGCCTCCTCAGGGTCATTTTCAGTGTGAAGGATCCTTCGGCATCCCCTCATAAGGGCGTCCTCCACATTCCCATGCTCGTCGAGTGTACAGTTACCATAACCACTCAACACCATCTTGTAGGCTGTATGCTGTTGCCTCAAAAGGTACATTCCTTACCTTCACCCAAGTAAAATACTTAGACACATCATGCAAGCATACTTCCACTGCCGAATTGATACTCATCCGTCTTTCTTGAAATTCGTCTTCGATGGTAGAGTAGAAGTCAGCCCTCATGAACTTCACGAAGACCCTTGACATTTCATTCAGTGCCACACCATACAGCTCTTCATTGGGGATGCCATAACAGTCCCTGATAATGCTTGGCAGGAGAACGTTCATCGTGTCGTTGCTTAAAGATCCTCTAACCAGCTGAATGCAGAAAGTATTTATGCGCCGGTACAGTCGGTCCGCCATCTTGGTGCTAATGCTATGTTTTCCTCACCAGGTGGCGTGCAAGAGAACCTGTAGAAGCGTCCTCTCTCCCCGCAGGTCGAGAGACGAATGCTCATGGAATTACCTTAATAATGGCAATCAAGTCTCTGTCCCTGACTTCCGTTTGACTGATTTCATAAGGCTGAAAAATTACCTGGGTGGGCTGAACTAGAATGACCTGACAATGGGTCAGGTAGGTGGTGATGGTTGCCGATATGACGTTTTCTAGAGCATAGTCCTAGCTGCTCAGACAACTCATGTTCCAAATAGAGAAATCAGATGAAATAAAAATGATCCTAAATGGATGAACAATAGATTAAAACATCTCATTGGTCAAAAGAGAGGCATATATAGGCGAATCAAAAGAGGAGAGTGGTAATTAAATAATATATTCAGTTAAAGAGAGAAATAAAAAAGTGAATAAGAAAAGCAAAAAGAGAGAGAGAATCGAAGACTAAACGAAAAGGATTCTTACAGGTATACAGGTATACAGCTGAGAGCTATATCAGCTTGGGAAATAGATGGCAAGTAACATTTGCACCTGAGAAAACGCAAATGATGATCGTCTCTAGGCACCATGATGGTAATGCTGGTGCAGTAGTAAGGATGAATGGGAGAGTGTTGGCACCTGGAGAAGAAGTTGATATACTTTGGGTGAAATTTGACTCCAAACTAACCCTGAAGAACCTTGTTGTAACTTGCAAACAAGGCAGCCAGGAAGCTTACAGCACTTCGCCGTATCTCGCATCTGCTTGACAGTAGGGGTTGCAAGATCCTGTACGAGGCACAAGTACGCTCACACCTTGAGTATGCTCCACTTTCTTGGTTTGCCTGCCCCCCCCCCTCTCATCTGCGACTGCTTGACAGAGTAGAGAACAGAGCAAGACGTCTCATCCCTCGCCTGGACCCATCCTAGATAGATCTGTCATTTCAGCAGAGCCTTCAACATAGGAGGGATGTGGGTGGCCTTACTGTTATGTACAAGGCCAATATTGTCAAAGTACCACACTTGGATCCACTTCGAGGACAGCGTGAAACAAACTTTTATGACACAAGACGGGCAGAAAGCAGCAACTTCACTCTGGCTGTACCCTTCTCCAGAACATCACTCCATCTGAGATCATACATACCCAGGATGACTCGAGTATGGAACACATTCGTACAGCATAATGATGTCAACGAGATAAAGTCAGTCGATCAAATGAAAATGCTGGCCCACAGATGGCTCCAACTTCATCCTGTTCCCTACTTGTATGTCTCATAACAATAAAAATGCTTTCAAATGAGCTGATGTAGGCAACAGCTCTTAGCTTGCCAATAAAGAATCCTTAACCTGTAAATAGCTTGTCAATAAAGCTAGGGATCCTTAACCTTGTCAAACCCTGTGTAAAAAAAAAAAAAAAAAAAAAAGTAAGATTAGGGACAAGATAGGCCCACTCAAAAGTTACTCGGGTCAGCTCACGGACAGTGATAGTGAAATGTGTAGAATTTTTAACACATAATTCCTCTAAGTTTTTACGCAGGAAGATACTAACGACATTCCAGAAATAATAAATTATGTAGAACAGGACGATAGTAAACTATGCACGATTAGAGTCACAAGTGACATGGTCGTTAGACAAATAGATAAATTAAGACCTTACAAATCCTCAGACCCTTATGAACTGCATGCAAGGGTGCTAAAGGAATGTAAAGAGGAGTTTAGCGAACCTTCGGCGAATCTTTTCAACATATCACTACAAACTGGCATGGTGCCAGATAAGCTGAAAATGGCAAATGTAATACCTATTTTCAAAGTAGGTGACTGGTCCTTAGCTTCGAACTATAGACCAATAAGCCTAACCTCCATAGTGGGAAAATTTATGGAATCAGTAATTGCCGAGGCAATTCGTAGCCATCTTGAAAAGCATAAATTAATCAACGAATCTCAGCATGGTTTTACAAAAAGGCGTTCCTGCCTTAGGAATTTATTAACTTTTCACTAAGGTATTGAGGAGGTAGATCATGTCAAGAATAGGTATTGTGTACAGGGACTTCAGTAAGGCTTTTGATAGAGTCCCACATCAGAGGCTTTGAGGAAAATAAGGCGCACGGTGTTGGAGGAGGAATTTTTTTCCTGGATAGAGGCATGGTTGACAAATAGGCCACCAGATAGTTTGCATAAACGACATAGATGAGGGAAATAAATATAAACATAAGCAAATTGTCGATGACACCAAAATAGGCAGTTGAATTCTTCTGACGAGACATTAGAGCCCCTCTAGGAGGTTTTGAATAGACTGATGCAGTGGTCAGAGAATGGCAGATACAGTTTAATATAGACAAATGCAAAGTTCTAAACATTGGACAGGAAAATAACCATGCCACATATAAAGTAAATAATGTAGATCTAATATTAGTGATTGCGAAAAGGAATTGGGAGTTATGGTTAGCAGTGCATAAGTGTTCGCAATAAGCTAATAGAATCCTTGGCATCATATCAGAAATCATAAATAATAGGAGTCTTCGGTTGTTCTTCATCCAGTAATATCCTTGGTTGGCCTCATTTAGGCTATGCTGCTCAGTTCTGGTCACCGTATTACAGATTGGATATAAATGCTCTGGGAAACGTACAGAGGATGACAAAGTTGATCCCATGTATCAGAAATCTTCCCTATGAGGATAGACGAGGACCCTGAATCTACACTCCCCTCGAAAGGCGTAGAATTAGGGGGGAAATGATCGAGGTGTATAAATGGAAAACAGGAATAAATAAATATCTAACATAGACAGGACTCGCAGCAATGGCTTTAAGTTGGAAAAATTCAGATTCGGGAAGGATATAGGAAAGCACTGGTTTTGGTAAAGAGTTATGGATGAGTGGAACAAACTAGCTTGTGATACTAGGTCAGATGCCAGCTCCTTCCTTAAGTGAATGTGACCTGACCTGACCAGGCTGAACCATTGGCCTAATCCAGTAGGAGATTTGGACGTGCCTGGCATGGACCAGTAGGCCTGCTGCAGTGTTCCTTCTTTCTCATGTTCTTATGTTCTTAGTTAAAATTTGAAATTTAATAAAATTCTTTAAAATTATTAATTTTTGAATTCGGGGTCAATTACTGTAAAATGGGTTTTAATGTTTCACTGCTGATGGTATGTATTTACATACAATACAACTTTTAAGACTTTATTAAATTTTTTTTTCTCTGTAATAGCTGGAAAAAACCTCTGATGTACCATAATTTGATGATTTTTTTGTACTGAATTTTTATTATGTTAGGTGGGTGTGGCTGGTGGTGGGTGTGGTTAGTGGTGGGTGTGGTTAGTGGTGGGGTGTGGTTATGGTGGGTGTGGTTAGTGGTGGGTGTGGTTAGTGGTGGGTGTGGTTAGTGGTGGGTGTGGTTAGTTGTGGGTGTGGTTAGTGGTGGGTGTGGTTAGTGGTGGGTGTGGTTAGTGGTGGGTGTGGGTTAGTGGTGGGTGTAGCTGGTGGTGGTGTGGTTAGTGGTGGGTGTGGTTAGTGGGGGTGTGGTTAGTGGTGGGTGTGGTTAGTAGTGGGTGTGGTTAGTGGTGGGTGTGGTTAGTGGTGGGTGTGGTTAGTGGTGGGTGTGGTTAGTGGTGGGTGTGGCTGGTGGTGGGTGTGGTTATGGTGGGTGTGGCTGGTGGGGTGTGGTTAGTGGTGGATGTGGTTAGTGGTGGGTGTGGTTAGTGGTGGGTGTGGCTGGTGGTGGGTGTGGTTAGTGTTGGGTGTGGTTAGTGTGGGTGTGGTTAGTGGTGGGTGTGGTTAGTGTGGGTGTGGCTGGTGGTGGGTGTGGTTAGTGGTGGTGTGGTTAGTGGTGGGTGTGGTTAGTGTGGGTGTGGTTAGTGGTGGGTGTGGTTAGTGGTGGGTGTGGCTGGTGGTGGGTGTGGTTAGTGGTGGGTGTGGTTAGTGGTGGTGTGGTTAGTGGTGGGTGTGGTTAGTGGGGATGTGGTTAGTGGTGGGTGTGGTTAGTGGTGAGTGTGGTTAGTGGTGGGTGTGGTTAGTGGTGGGTGTGGTTAGTGGGTGGTGTGGTTAGTGGTGGGTGTGGCTGGTGGTGGGTGTGGTTAGTGGTTGGGTGTGGTTAGTGATGGGTGTGGTTAGTGGTGGGTGTGGTTAGTGGTGGTGTGGCTGGTGGTGGGTGTGTTAATGGTGGGTGTGGTTAGTGGTGGGTGTGGTTAGTGGTGGGTGTGGTTAGTGGTGGGTGTGGTTAGTGGTGGGTGTGGCTGGTGGTGGGTGTGGTTAGTGGTGGGTTTTGGTTAGTGGTGGGTGTGGTTAGTGGTGGGTGTGGTTAGTGGTGGGTGTGGTTGTGGTGGGTGTGGCTAGGTGTGCGTGTGGTTAGTGGTGGGTGTGTTAGTGGGGGGTGTGGTTAGTGGTGGGTGTGGTTAGTGGTGGTGTGGCTGGTGGTGGGTGTGGTTAGTGGTGGGTGTGGAGGTGGTGGGTGTGGTTAGGGGGTGGGTGTGGTTAGTGGTGGGTGTGGTTAGTGGTGGGTGTGGCTGGTGGTGGGTGTGGTTTAGTGGTGGGTGTGGTTAGTGGTGGGTGTGGTGGTGGTGGGTGTGGCTGGTGGTGGGTGTGGTTAGTGGTGGGTGTGGTTAGTGGGGTGTGGTTAGTGTTGGGTGTGGTTGTGGTGGGTGTGGGGGGTGGTGAGTGTGACAGGTGGTGGGTGTGGTTGTGGTGGATGTGGGGGGGGTGGTGGTGTGGCAGGTGTGTGGTTGGGGTTTTGGGTGGTGGGTGTGGGTGGTGGTGGGTGTGGTGTGGTGGGGGGTGGATAGTGGTGGGGTGGGGCTGGTGTTGGGTGGGGTTTGTGGTGGGTGTAGGGTGGTGGTGAATGTGGCAGGTTTTGGGGTTTGGGCTCGTGGTGGGGGGTGATTGTGCTGGATGGGGGTGGGGGTGTGGTAGTGGTGGGTGTGGCATGTGGTGGGGTGGCTGGTGGTGGTGTAGTTGGTGGTGGGTGTGGCGGGTGGTGGGTGTAGCTGGGGGTGGGTTTGGCAGGGGGTGGGTTTAGGGTTTTGGGGTGGGTAGTGGTATGGGTGGGTTGGTGGTGGGCTTGGTAGGTGGGTGTGGTTGGTGTGGTTTGTGTTTGGTGTGGCTAGTTTTGTGTGGGGCTGGGGGGTTGGTTGGGGCTAAAGGGGTTGAACTGGTAGTAGGTGTAGCTGGTGGTGTTTGGCTAAGGGGGTGAAGCGGTGGTGGGTTGGATGGGGGTGGGGGTGTGGCTGGTAGTGGGTGTGGTTGGTGTTGTGTGTGTTGCAACCCCGAAGGGGTTTAAACAATGATTATGTATATAATGTAATGTAAATTACCTTTCAAAATAATTTTATATTGCTTATATTTGCGATAATAGCTAAATCGTAAAAATATTGCTTAAAATTATTATTTGACTTATGTTGAAAGGATGTAAATAAAAAGTGCTCATTTAGCCCTTGATTGTCAAACTACTGAAATAATCGCTTGTCGCTCGTTAATACTCCGGCTTCTGAGCTGCAGTTGTCCACGTAGCTATCACGTGGATCGGGGGGGGTGTCCCACCTCTCGTGAAATTGTCAGTCTGCTGGAGACTCGCTTGCTGGTTGGACAGCTTGTCTGTCTGACAGTCTGCTGGAGACTCGCTTGGTGGTTGGACAGATTGTCCTGTCTCTTTAAATTCTTGTTAGTTCTGTAGAACTTTGTTCACAGAACATTGTATAGACTTAGTGATTTTCGACGTTGTACTGAGGTTGTGTGCCCACACAGCACTCTGACATCTCAGGTCCCGAGCTATAGTTTCTGACCTAATTTTGTACTGGTTCCTGTGTATTGTCACAGTCTCGTTTTCCTATGGGAGTTTTGTAACTTGTGGAGGATCTGCAGATGGTCCCTACTTAGTGTTATATTATTTCCCAGTTCCTGATTCTGTATCGCAGTCGCTTGAATTGCATTGCATTGGCTTAGCATTCTTTGTTGTTCAAGCAGACTGTTCGGGTACCAGTGGGTAAGAAGTTAGTTTTATTTAGGACTTTGTCATCACTTGTTTAAGTCTTATTCGAGCTTGAGACATAGCTAACTACTTAAGAGCACTTACACGCATACTCACACTTACTTGTACATTTTTGTAATACCCTTAATTAAATGTTAATGTACCTGACGGTACTTAAAAAATTATAAAATGTGTATGTGCTTTCAGCACAATAATATTGAACTCGAGAGATTGTTTTTAAATTTTAAATTGCGTAAATTTAATTTACTTTGAAAAATATACCTCTAGACAACTTATATACTTAATAAATTTATTAAATTTTAATTTCTCTAGTTAGTAGCCTACCAGTTGTAATCCTAAAGCGTTAATGAACCATACTGAATTTTAATGGATAATTGGACAAGGATACTGACTACTGTACAAAAAAACCAGTAACAGGCTAATCTAGAAGGCAGTCCTTTCCATACACGGAATCTCTAAGCTTTTAGAATCGCGTTTTTTGTAACAAATGGGGGCCTGTCCGAATGCTCTTGATCCAAGGTGTTGGAGAAATTGTCCAGTTTGACATACTAGTACTTCAAATGATCGAACACTTGAGTACTTTCCTAATCGAAGACTTGATTTAGTCTTGTACAACATACCAGGTTGGATGAAATGTACCTGACGAGTCTCTGATCCAAGGAGTGGAAATACTGTTATGAGCTTAAGCTCTAGACAACCAACACTAAAATTCCTTTTAGGATTATAGTTTTCCCCATAATAAATCCTCGTAGTAAAATTTATTTTCGTGATGAAATGCCAAAGTGAAACCCGTTAATTGATACTCTGACTTTGTCTGAGTTAAGTACATTAAAACTTCAGACGTTTGGCAAGTAGCCAAGTACTGGGTGTGACGTATAACGGGAATTACTCCGCAAAACTGTCAGGGCTTTAAATTTAAAGATATGTTGTTTCCTGCCATACAGAGATGTCGATTATGATTCAGATTCAGAAAGCCTATGTCACAATTGGGAAGTATGGCTTTATTTGAAGTTGAAGAAAAGAGCAACTAGAGCAGAGTGAGCCTAGTGTCTGAGCCTAGTGTAGCTCAGTTCTCGCTCACTTCCTTCCTTCACTGACACTATAGTACAGAGAAATAGCTGGTAGTATACACAGCCAAATACAGTACAGTGTATACTACACCGTTTTTACTTTCCTAGACCAGATCTAGACACTCAGAGACGGCTGGACCAAGTGTCCGACCTAAGGACCGTCCAGACCATGTAATTTCCCTACTCCTCCATTACCCACTGGTCCTATCTCTCAGGAACAGTTTGAGAGGTTGGAACGCCTCATATGTTGCAGACTGCAAAAATTGAGGCACAGAGGAATTGAACGAAGAAGATTTCCAAAGGGGAAAATGTTCGTCGGGAAGACAACAGACGATAGATCACAGGACACATTTTAATGTGCAGAAAGCTGCACTATGGTTCCTAAGTTTTTTGAAAGTGACTTAGACACATTTTTTGATGTGTTTGAGAACCAGGCACGTGCTAATGAACTGGCCACGTAAGCACGGGGCAACATTGCTTCATACTGCTTTGACAGGAAGAGCTCAAACTTGTACGGCTGCTTTGCCATTTTCCAAGTACATTAGTTATGACGCTGCAAACAAACTTTTCTAGAGACATATAACTTGTTACCTGTAAGATATCAAAGAGCATTTCGTACGTTACAACGCCCGAAAAGACCAAACTTGTGTAGAGTTTGCTCGTGAGAAAAAAGTTGCATTAGAAGGGGACTAGAGCTGCAAAAGGGGTAACAACTACGACAGCCTTGTTCAGTTTTTTACTAACACGAAGATTAACAACTGTAATGCCTGCTGACATACAAGAAAAATCTGATCGATCATACAACCTCAGATATTCTGGAAACTGCAGCATTAGCAGACAATTACGAGATTTCTCACAAAACTTGTACGTACTAAAACACTCAGAAACAAGGTAACTAAAAATTGTCCTAGAAGTTGGCAACCTAAATCAGCTGCTCATTCCCGGGCCTGAGTACCTTTTTACTGTAACTTCTTGTACCTTACCAGAAAACCACAATCCTGAATCTGTCTCGTGGCAAGACAAAAATCTGGTACGAGAAGAAGAAAGTTAAATGTACCTATTGTAACAGAAAAGGACATACAAGAGTATTGCTAGAGTTAAAAGAGATGCGAGATACAGTCGTGGGGCTGGCGCCCCCACTCAAGTCGTATCCTCTTCCGTGCAACAAAGACACCAAAACCTAGCAATTGTCTCGACCAACGTTTTTAGATAATTTTAAACTCAGGATAGATGACTAGCGTCAGAAAGTGATCTGACAAAAGATTCGTTCAGCGATGAGTCCTTACTTTTCGAGAGATAAAGTAGGATTTGACGAATCACATCTAACTGAGATAATTCTTTCAGAGACACTGGCAGTTATCTCACTTTTATTAAGAGAAGATGTACGCCCATAACTGACGATACCTATTGCAAGATAGATGTAATTGTTAGAACCTATGGAGGAGCTGTAAAAACAAGTGCCTCTGCACAAAGTTTTATATTGAAACAAGCTATTATACGGGTTTTATATTTCAGTGGTAATCCAGTGGTGTATTTCCCATCAGGTCAGTGGACTTGTTGAGTGGGAACGATATCCTTCATGCTGGTAAAAGTAAAGAACCACTTGTGATTGATAATAACACTGGGTGATAATTATGCCCTTGAAGCTTGTAGAGAAAACCTATTTTATTTCCTCTCAGCGCAATTACTAAGCTATGTCAAGATTCAACAACCATCCTTGTCCCTGTTGAGTTAGTTGAAAGACAAGATTTGGGCTTGAATAAAGTTGTTTAGTGACGCTCTGGGGCCCAGGATCATTAACACTGACTAACCCCCGGTCACAACCCTAGTCAGGGCACAAATGACGTTAAATTTCTAACTCATGATGATTTAATCAAGATCATTTGTTGATCAGTCACTGGAAAGACTGAGAGATATAGCAGTTTTCTGAGAGTGAAGCAAAGGATCTCGATAATTGTTTTCATTATATAACGGTGTACTGATGGAGAAAAATACATGTAAGTTGTCAGCTGAAAGTGTTCTACCACAGTCAAGAATCTAGTTGTGTTACCATTTACATTTCGTGAACAAGCCATTGATTTTGCTCACAATAGTCCCATAGGAGGACATTGGGTGTCAAAAAACACTCGGTAAACTGGCAAAAACATTTACTTGGCCAAAGATGAAGGAAACATAACTGATCATGTTTCGACGTTGCCACGTGTGTCAAGAGACAGGGAAGCCAGCGCACACACCTCCACCTAAAACCTCTCAAATATGAGCTCCAGTAGCAAAGTTCATTTCATCTGACTAGATTGTTCAGACTCGTTCAAAAGGGTTTAAGCATCTGCTTCCCTCTGCTCCAGTGTTGATTTCCCAATTTCAATCTCCCTTCTTTTTACATATAATGCGAGTGGTTATGCAGTGGTTTCTTGCTGCTCCAACAGTCAACATCCACTGATATTCTCCATCCTATATGTTACTAAAACATCTAAGCTTAAACGACACCAAAAAATTGCCACTATTGAGAAAAAGGCTCTAGCTCTTTTGGGTCCTTGGAACATTTTGACGTGTATTTGGGCACTTCCCCCCTTTAAAATTAACGTTTTTTTCTGACCACAATCCACTCACCTACATAAAAACGATGAAAAGTAAAAATCTAGGATCATGAGATGGCCCTCAGAATCCAACCTTATTCTATTAGTATAAAACACATAAGTGGTCATTGTAATGTAATTGCTGACGCTCTGTCACGTCCTTAATAATTATCAATTACATTTTAAAATTTAAAGTAATTTATGCCCAAAAAACGTTTTGTTACTTGCTAAAGTCAAATTCATAAAGTAACTTAATCCCCCCAGCCCATATTAACTATATATACTCATGTCATGTCTAATTATTATATTTATATATTCACAGTAATGTTGTGTGAGGAGGAAACAAGCTGAGTGTTGATGAGTAGTGTGGGCCGGGGATGTACTGTGTGACGCAACACTGTCCTGTCGCAGACCCCCCCCTCACTACACACCTTAAGCTGTTTCATACTCAATGTCATACTGCCTCGCATTCCACAACCACTACTTTAAAAGTGGAATGCAGTCTCCCTACTATGATCGAGCCCCAGTGCCCTGCTCGTCTACGCTAATCCTGTCTCTATACTGATGTACATAACCACGAGTAAGAAGATATACGATAACTGTGTTTCTGCCCTAGTTAGGGGCATATCCGAGTGACGGACGCCCGTGAAATTGTAGAAGTGCTTGGCACAAGAGAGACTCGTTAATATTTATTTTGATAATAATAAATTTATAAGAGTAACCAAAATAATGTAAAGACATAACATGCCAAATCCTAGTGGGGACCCTCTGTCGGTGGGGTGGTGTTGCAACCCTAATGGGTTACAATGTTTTATAATAATGTATATTTTTCATATAATTTTATATTGCTTATTTGGTAAAGCTAAATCGTTTAATATATTGCTTTATATTTTTATTTTACTTATGTTTTTTAGATGTTATAAAATGTCCAGTTAGTCTTGTTTCAACTACTGTAATTACGCTGTCGCCGTTTTAAAATGCCGGCTTCAGCTGCAGTTGTCCACGTAGCTATCACGTATGAGGGGGGGTTCCCTCACCTCTCGTGAAATTTGTCATCTGCTGGAAAACTCGCTGCTGTTTGGGCACTTGTCTGTCTGACAGTCTGCTGGAACTCGCTTGGTGGGTTGACAGATTGTCTGTCCATTATTCTTGTTAGTTCTGTAGAACTTTTTTCACAGAACATTGTATAGACTTATGATTTCGCGTTGTACTGAGGTTGTGTGTCCACAGACACTCGAGCATCTCAGGCCGAGGCTATAGCTCTGACCTAAATTTGTACTGGTCCTGTATTGTCACAGTCTCGTTTTTCCTATGGGAGTTTTGAACTTGTGGTGGGTCGCAAGGTCCCTACTTAGTGTAATTATTTCCCTTCTGATTCGAAACGCATCGCTTGATATTTCATTGCTATTGGCCCTTTGCATCTTGTTGTTCAAGCAGACAGTTTTGGGTAGCCAGGGCGTTCAAGAAGTTAGTTATTGAGGATTTGTCAGTCACTTTTTTAAGTCTATTCGATCTTGAGAAAATAGCTAACTACTTAAGAGCACTTACACGCATACCACACTTACTGTACATTTTGTAATATCTTATTAAATGTTAATGTACCTGACGGTACTTAAGAATATAAATTGTTATATTTTCAGCCATAATATTGAACTCGAGAATTGATTTTATTTTGATTGCTGGATTTTAATTACTTTTTATAATATACCCTAGACAACTATATAACTTATAATTTATAATTTTAATTTCTTAGTTATAGCCTACCATTGATCCTAAAGCGTTAAAGAACCATACTGAATTTTAATGGTAATGGACAAGATAACTGACTACTTGTTTACGACCAGTAACAGCTGAATGCTAGAAGCAGTCCTTCAGTATCAAATGGAGAAACTCAACTTTAGAATCGCGTTTTTTGTAACGTGTGTAGTTTAAAGATGATTAGCGTTTTGGTTTGGTTGTGGATGGGTTTTGGTGGATCTGGTTGATGAGTGGGTGATGGAGGTGGTTGTGGTTGTGGTTCTCGCTGGGGTATGGTGCCAACTGGTAGTTTGGGTGTGGCATGGTGTATTTAATGGTGGATTTTGGCGGTGGTGTCTTGTGTGAGAATGGGGTTTAATGAGTAAGTGGGCGGGGTTTTGTTTCAGTGGTGGGTGTCTGGTGGTGGTGTACGTGGTGGGTGGTTGGGTGTGAAAGGTGTGGCTGGTGTGGGGTGGTGGTGGTTAGGTGGCTGTTTATTTGGTATGGGCCTTGAAAACAATGTCTTTGGCAGCGATTAGTGGCTCCTGGCACAAGGTCAAGAATGTGTGGAGGTGGTGATTGTTTTGGGGGTCTTGTGTCGAATGTAACAGTTTTTTGGATGAAATTTTTGACCAGCTACAAGTAGGGGTTCTTGGTGGTGAAGTTTCTTGATCCATTGTCCAGGAACTGGAAAGCGTTGTGAAGGAGGATGGTTGAGAAGTAAAACTTGATACAAAATCCACAGTGTATGGGGAACAAAGGCATGAGAAGGATCCATAGGTTGATGAGGTTGGAAGGAGGTCATCATCAGGTCAGGGGTGGACAGGTCGGGAGGAACTTGATCAAAGATCAATGAGGTGAGTTAGGGGCGGTCCTTGGGCCCCCAATGCTCAAATTCAAGTTGAGAGATTGGTGAATTTTAATCCAAGTTTTGGGTTTAAAATGTAGGCTGATCAAGGCCTGAAAGGAAACGTTTGTGGCACAAAATTCCTTGACCGGTTGCAAGCCTATAAGGGGTGGGTGCCCAAGCCTCTTGATCCAAAAAACCCCGAGAGAAAAACTGGAGGAAGCTTTTTCAGAGGATACATTTCTGTCCGAGAAAACCACTGTGTTAAAGAAGATCGCTCTGTCAGAGGAGGCGTAAAAGACATTGACCAACGCTAACATGATCATTCATGTTGTGGCGCTCCTCGAGCACCTTATGTTTATAGAAAAACCTGAGATTTATTTTCTCTCAGAATCACAATACTTAGGATGCCGAAAAAGATTTCCCGTTGTCTCAATAAATCTGAATATTATGTTTTCGAAGAAACGTGTGATTTTTTCTTACCAGCAGTAAAGGGTCTCCGATTCCAATGTGCAGTTCACACCATGCATACTTTATAGGTCAGTTTTCACTTTCTACAAATGTATAATTATTCACCGTGAATGGGGATAGCAGTGTGCAGCTGCATAGTGCCTGATGGAGAGATAAGAACTGTTAGGAGAATGTCACCTGAATGATGTGCACTGTAAGGTTAGCTTTCTCCTGTTCTAGGCTTGCTCCAAAAGAGAGCTTGTCCAGGATAGGACTTTCTCAGATTAAGTGTCTGTTTTGCCATGGTTTTTAACTGGCCATGTTGTCTAGGCTGAAGAGGTAGCCCACATGATGGTATCACCAGTGCATCTGGCGTCACTCACTCTGGTAAATTACGTGTAAGTTATAGTAGAATTTGCTTCACCACTGCATATATCTTCAGCTTCTGTAGCATTGTTTATATACTTGCAACTCCCCCCTGCATTATGTTTCTCTGCCACTGTCCACATGTGCGCTATTTCTCCTGCAATGTTCACATATCTGCAGTTTTCTCCATATTTTTCACAAGTCTTCGCCTTCTCCTACAGTTTTCACATGTCTGCAACCTATAGTGTTCGCACGTTTTCTGCTTCGTGAGCATTGTTTCACTCGTTTGCTACTTAATTTTACAGCTCATGTTCTACCCTAAACACATTAATATACGCACTGACTTTTTTCCTGATACCACACACATGAAGAAATGCGTTTGATATCAGACGTCGTTCTGCTTCACTATAAATAAACTAATGCAAAATCAAAATACCTTAACATCATATTACTACCCATAAAGCTGATGTTGCTGAGGTGTTTTTGCAAAGCAATCTTCCTTCAGAATAACGAGAAATCATCACTCAACACACGAACGTAGTGAGAGATCGGGCCAGTAACAAGAAGAGGTTTAATCACGATTTTTCTACAGAGAGATGAGGGTTTTCCTAAAGATTTAAATCTGATTTAAATTCTGATTAATTTTATCGCCGCCTCTGATGAAGGCAATCAGCGGTGGAAGAAAATTATTTCCTTAATATAGTCAAGACCTTGATGTGAAAGGCGAGGGTAGAACCAAGCTATATTACATGTGCCAAAAATAGATTCAAGAGACCTTCATGTGCCGTCCCTTCAAGGGAGGTTCCTTGATGCTGGTGAGGGGTTCTTGATCTGGGGAATTGATTCTGTGTTTCCAGTTACCTGAATTAAGCCTGAATACCTTCCACCCCCCCCCACAGGCGGTGTATAATCCTACGGGTTTAGCGTTTCCTCATGATTGTCATAATAATCATGTGCCGTCACCCGTTCACCTACTCCCCACTCATCTCTCTCTCTCTCTGTCTGTCTATCTGTTTGTCTCTATATCTGTCTCTGTATCTGTCTTTGTTTCTCTCTCTTTCTCTCACTCTTTCTCTCTCACTCCTCTCTCTCTCTCTCCTCTCTCTCTCTCTTTTCTCTCTCTCTCTCTCTCTCTCTCTCTTATTTAAAGGTTCTTAAAAGGTTAGCCTAGAAATTCCTACCTGTATTTACAAACTGAGAGCCGTTACATTGGAAAGCCTTACTTAGCATAATTTTTTTTTTTTTGCAATGAAACGTGAAAATGGGAAACAGGGTGAAGAATGACCCAACTTTGGGTCAGAGATTTCGTTTGGTCAGGTAACTGTATCTTGCTGATGTTATGCTGTACTAACATGTTCCAGACATGCCAGGCTGCTTTTTGCCGCCCGTCCTCTCGCTGTCCGCGAAATAGAGCTGAATGTGGTATCTTGACAATATTGCCCTTCTACTTGACTCTTGCTAGGCTCTATTGTTGTTTAGAGGTCGTATATGAAAAAGTGATTCATTGGGGGGATGACAGGGAATCGAAGAAAATAGTTCATAGTACTCAAGAATGTGTGCAATTTTGCCTCTTACGAAGTTTTACTGTGTATACTATCGAACAGGTACGAGATACACCTTATTGCTTTTAACTTCTAGGTTGCATGATTTACCAGGTGATTCTTCATTGACTTTTAGAATATAAGAACATAAGAAAAAAGGAACGCTGCAGCATGTCTACTGGCCCATGCGAGGCAGGTCCAATTCAGCCACCGGATTTAGCCAATGCCTTTTGGTAGTCAGGTCAGATCCCATTCACTAAGGAAGGAGCACGGCAACTGACCTAGTAGCATAAGCTGGTCAGGTCCAACTCACACCCACTCATGTATTTATCAAACCTGTTTTTAAAACTACACAGTGTCTTAGATTTCCTGACGGTTCTCGGGGGTTTGTTATATTCATCCAAAACTCAGTGCTTTCCTAATCCTTCCTGAATCTGAATTTTTCCAACTTAAAACCATTGTTGCGAGTCCTGTCTATGCTAGATATTTTTAGCACGCTATTTACATCCCCTTTATTAATTCCTGTTTTCCATTTATACACCTCAATCATATCTCCCATAATTCAAACGCCTTTCTAGAGAGTGCAGATTCAGGCACTCAGTCTATCCTCATACAGAAGATTTCTGATACATGGGATCAACTTTGTCATCCTCCTCTGTACGTTTTCCAATGCATTTGCATCCTTTCTGTAATTCTCTGACCAAAACTGTGCAGCATAATCTAATTGAGGCCTAACCAAAGATATATAGAGTTGAAGAACAACCTGAGGGCTTCTATTATTTATACTTCTTGATATGAAGCCAATGATTCTGTTAGCTGTATTGCGAACACTAATGCACTGTTGTCTTAGTTTCAGATTACTGCTAACCAGAACTTCTAAAACCTTTCCGCAGTCAGTAATATTTACATCTAAATTTTTTAATTTACATGTGGCATGGTTATTGTCCTGTCCAACATTTAGAACTTTGCATTTGTCTAAATTAAACTGCATCGCCATTTCGCCGCCCACTTCATCAGTCTATTCAAATCATCCTGGAGTGCACTAATGTCCTCATTAGAATGAATTGGACGGCCTATTTTGGTGTCATCAGCAAATTTGTTTATATCGCTATTTATTCCCTCATCTATGTCGTTTATGTTAACTGTGAACAACAAGGGGCCCAACACTGCCCCGTGGAACCCCGCTTGTGACGTGCCCCCATTCTGATTTCTCCCCATTTATGCAAACTCTTTGCTGCTATTTGTCAGTCATGCCTCTACCCAGAATTTTTTTTCCTATTCCGTGTGCCTTAAGTTTCCTCAATACCTTTGACGTGGAACTCTATCGAAAGCCTTACTGAAGTCCATATACACAATAATATATTTTGTAGTAAAATTTTAAATCCCTTTGGGGTTCCACCTCGATCCCGGGTTCTAATATTCTTCCATTCATTCTTACAACTGCTTCAGCATTAGCATTATGCTGTCTATAAACCATCATCGTTTACTTTTTCTCATAAGCAAATATAATCTGCGGTTTTTTTCTCAATTTTGAAGTAGACATTGCAGTAACATTCCTAATAATAGACAAGGCACTCTTTCTTTGAGAACTATAAGAGAACGACCTCTAAGGTGCTTTTTTCCCTTAGTGACCCTGGTGTCATATTGGGTTTCGAGAACATCAGAAATGTCCTGCATTTCTACAGGGTTTGGGATCTTGGAATCATCCGCGACTGGTGCCACATAGCAAAGAGATTTATTAAGTGATCAGAAAAATAGTCATCTTTTTTGAAGCTATGTTGACGGTCGTGCTGGACCAAGAAACGAGGGTTAACCAGATATTTTCAAGATTGTGGATTCATTCCTCAAGGAAGAAGGGTTTTCAGTGGATTCAGTGTTTTAGTGTCTGTTGTGATGGTGAACCACCGATTTAAGTAAAAAGCAGATTTTCCTATTTCACTGCCAGAGCGAAAAATGAAAATCTGCATATACTGATTGTTCACTGTTTCCTGCACTGTGAATGGCTTGGATCTCAGAGATTGTGACGTGAGTTGCATAATGTGATGCTTGAGGTCATTCAGGTTTAGCTCCAGGATCTTCACTAAGATGTGTTCTGATTTTGGCTCTGAAAATATGTATCTGCTCTATCAGTCTAAGGTCTGCCACGAGAAAGGTTCTCCATCGATTGCTCGAAATGCGGAAAGACTGAGAAAATTTTGGTTGAAAAGGAACATCCACTGATTCTAAAATTCACTGACTCAAAATGCAAGGTCATGATTAAACGTTGGCTGAGCTGTCAGAGAAACTAACAGCATTCAAGGAGATATTGAACCTGAGGAAGAGTAAAACTGAGATTGGAAAAACTGCATCATCTTCATCCTTAATTGCACTTCTGAAGGACGAAACATTTCCCCTCACCTAGGTCCATCGTGGAACATGTTTCCAAGCTGATCGCAGAGCTTGATGACAATATTCCTGAGAATGTGATGTGTTAGGGAAAACGTACAGGCGACTAGAATTTAGAGAAGTGTCAGGCTGTATGAGGTAGTTTGCTAGTGTTCGGAGAGTTCACCGCCGCAACGCAATCTAGAACTTTGTCTCTCACTTTACTTGCTCTGGTCACCCGCAATAGAGATGTCGCACTTCTGTCTCCAGCATACTCCGTCACCAGCAGCTGTTCCCCCACCTCCTTTGGTCAAAGCCTACAATCTCTCTCTGAGATAGCGGAATCTCATACGTGCAATTAGAAGTCGTAACAACCCTTTAGCATTTTCATTTGGATGGTCCCACTGTGATCCCGCCTCCTCCTGCTTAGACTCGCCTGACTGCAGTATATAAGTCACTTCTCTGGCCCTATGCTGTACTTCCTACAAGATTGATGGACTGAACACATCGATTTCAGGCTGAGGGACTGATTATCTCAGTTTCCTTCTCTCCTTTTACCTTACTTCTTTGTATTAGACTGATAAAGCCACTATGTGGCGAAACGTTTCTTCAGTAAAGATTCCCATATGTTGCATTAGTGTTTCAATTTATCAAATTGTCAGTTTTCAAAACCATTTATCACATCTGTCAGACACTACAACATCATGGGATCTGATACAAAGAATTCTTCAGCACTTGAGAATCTATGGCACGAGGTGTTGTTACCCAAAACTAAACCAATCCTAGTAGGAACTAGTTACCGTCCCTCCACCCATGATCAATTCTTAGAGGATTTTTCGAGAGTCTTGTCCGAAATTGATAACAATTCTGAGACAGTGATATTGGGACACTTCAAAATAATAAGCTAAGAAACAGGTATAACCAAATTCTAGGAATATATAGTTACACTCAACTAAGTAATGCACCAATCCGGATCACAAATTTCTCAGCCAACATATTAGACCACATCCTTTGTAATCGCCCTGGCAACATTAGCCAGTCAGGCATCAATATCACAGGTCTTAGCGATCATGTCATCATTTACTGTACCTGGAAAATCATTAGGGATTGGACGGGCCTACACAATACAGTTAAAATGAGATCAGTTAGAAACTACAGCAAATAACTACTGGTAAATAGGCTACAAAACTGTGATTGGGCAGTGATTATAAATTGCCTGGGAAAAATTCAATACAACGTTCACTACCATCCTTGATAATATTGCACCAGTTAAAGAGGTTAGGAATGAACTAAGAACCGACCGTGGGTGACTATCGAAATATTAGATAATATGAAATTCAGGGACCATTTGCTAAAAAGATTTAAGATAAACAGGCAGGATATTGCACTAAATGAAGAAAGTACAGAGGCTCATAAAAGGATCAAAGGCAAGTCACTATTGCTCAAAAAATCGAAGATTACAAGAATGGTATTTATTAACTGAAACGTGGTATTTATTAACTGAAACGTGGTATGATTTAAAAAAGTCGGGATAAAGACTGCTGAGTGTAATATTCAGGGATTTAAGTTTATTCAATGTGGATAGATGTAATGGGAAGGGGGGAGGAGTTGCATTGTATGTTCGAGAAAATATTAATTGTTGCATAAAAAAAGGTATAAAAATGAGAGATTTAAAAGAGCTGTTTGGGGTTTTAAATTCGTGGAGGGTCAAGAAAAAATAATTCTTTAGGTGGAAAAACCCACCTCCAGCTTTGGTCACGAT
>NW_026466863.1:0-14122 GCF_026875155.1 Cherax quadricarinatus
TCTTTTACAGAAACATGTTCTCGTGTTTCCACCCGTACCAGAGATCGAACCACAAACTTCAAGAGTTTATTGTATTTCAGTAAAGGAATGGCCTTATAAATGTGCAGTTTTCTTTGTAAAGTAAACATGTCCAATATATCTAACACTGTTGATATCTTAGCAGAAACAGATTTACAAAAATGTCTCTTTCAACTTTTCTTTTACAGTTGGTGTTTACAGTGTCAGTACTGTAGTAAACATACCATGCTGACATCCAGTTAAGAAAATGGGAAAAGTACTGAGATCAGCTAGTGTCAGCACCAAGTTTAATAAAGCATACTACACTGTCTGTAGGACTGAGTACAGCAGCTGTCAGCACCAAGTTTAATAAAGCATACTACACTGAAGCACTGAGTACAACTGCTGTGAGTAGCAAGTTTAATAAAGCAATACTACACTGTCTGTAGACTGACAACAGCACTGCAAGCACCAAGTTGAATAAAACATAATACACCAAAGCACTGAGTACAATACTATCAGTACCTCTTCAGCACTATCAATAATTGTGTGTGTGTTCCAGTTGTCAGTATTTGACTAAACTGTTTAGAAAATCTAGTTTTTAATTTTTCTGTGGAATTAAGGTAACAGAAAATGTTGTTCAGGTACACATAATATCCACATTTAATAATGTAAAGACAATATTAAAAAATCCTAATTCATGACGTTTAAGTAACAAATTTCCTGTATTCTTCCTTGACACTATTACGTTAGTTTAGCCCTTGCCCCTTTTGTGAAAAAAAGCCTATAATCATGCCCCTACATGAAAATATTAGTCCACAGTCTCCCCCTATTATAAAAACAAGTCCTTACCGCTATTTGAAAATTTTTAGTCATATTTGTTCCATTAACTGCTTTCAAAAATCTGAGTATTTCTTTGCATATCATTATTCTGACATCTCAATTTTTTCACTGTAAATACAAGTGAAACATAACATAAATCATTATTTATTTTATAAATAATCATGAAAAAGAGAACTTTAACAAGAAACATTTTATTGATGAAAACTTACAGAAGAATTTATCAGTTTTGTTTTTTATAAAAGTTTAATTTCTGCAGTCATTATATGAAATAATGATATAGAAAATTATTAGTAAAATGCAATTAATGTATGATGAAATAAATTGGAGTTTTTTATGGATTTATTCATATGTACACCACTTACACCACCAGCCACTTACACCACCTACACCAGCAGCCACTTACACCACCTTTCACCACCCCCCACTTACACCACCTACAAACCCCAGCCCCCTTACACTACCTACACCAGCAACCACTTACAAAACCCCCTACACCAGCAGCCACTTTCACTACCTACACCCGCACCCACTTAAACCACCTATACCAGCAGCCACTTACACTACCTACACCAGCATCCACTTACACCACCTACACCAGCACCCACTTACACCAACACCCCCATTACACTACCTACACCAGCATCCACTTACACCACCTACACCAGCACCCACTTACACCACCTACACCAGCACCCACCTACACCAGCTCCTACTACACCTACACCAGCACCCATTTAACTTACACCACCTACACCAGCTCCCAGTTAACTTACACCACATACACTAGCACCCTAACTTACACCACCTACACCAGCTCCCAATTAAGTACACACTTACACCACCTACACCAGCTCCCACTTAACTTACACCACCTACACCAGCTCCCAATTAACTTAGACCACCTACACCAGCGCAAGCTCTCACTACAACACCACTACACCTAGCACCAACTTAACAACTTACACCACTTACACCAGCACCCACTTAAAGCATCATTATTGCTCTATCAGAATATTCCATACATTTTTAAAACTCGTTTTTAACATCTGTTTCAGTTTTTGTACCAAGGAATTTAAAAAAATATTAGTTAAGGAGAAAAGAGCTCACACATTATGGAAATTTAATACATTATTAAAATTTGCAAATCAAAAAATACATGTTGAAGTTTTTGATAGTGAATGCAAATCTCTCTGTGAATTTTGTGATTTTTTTTTAAACATAAATTTGGTATTGGTTACAAGAGTTCATATGAAAAGAATTGTCCATCAGTTGCCAATATTCTTATACTTTTTAAAAGTCTACATTGGAGACTGTATTAAATGAGAGACAGTAGAGAGAGAGAATACAAAATATGCAGTACAATAAGTCTGTTGTTATGTGAAGTAGTGCTACCATACAATGAATTACTGGTTTATTGAGTGTTAAAACTTGAAATAAAATAAAGCCAACATGGAGGTAGTAAGTAATCTTCATCAGTGTCCTATTTGTGAAAAAGTTTTTCCAACTAATTATAGACTCATAAGACATAACAGTATTCATACAGGAGAGAAGCCATATCTTTGTTCAGTGTGTCTGAATGGTTTTGTCAATAAATCCTCATTAAAGGAACATGAGAAAATACATACAGGAGAGAAGCCATATCAGTGTTCAGAATGTATGAAAGGTTTTATCAGTAAATCCTCATTAAAGGAACATAAAATAATTCATACAGGAGAGAAGCCACATCAGTGTTCAGTGTGTCAGAAAGATTTTAGGAAGAAATCCTCACTAAAAGAGCATGAGAAAATTCATACAGAAGAGAAGCCATATCAGTGTTCAGTGTGTCAGAAAGACTTTAGGAAAAAACTCACTAAAACAACATGAGAGCATTCATACAGGAGAGAAGCCATATCAGTGTCCAGTGTGTCTGAGAGATTTCAGGGATAAATGCTTACTAAATAAACATAAGAAGAATTCATACAGAAGAGAAGCCATCATCAGTGTTCAGTATGTCAGAAAACTTTAGGAATAAATGCTCACTAAAACAACATGAGAGTGTTCATACAAGAGAGAAACCATATCAGTGTTCAGTGTGTCTGAGAGATTTCAAGGATAAATGCTCACTAAATAAACATAAGAAAATTCATACAGGAATGAAGCCACATCAATGTTCAGTGTGTCAAAAGACTTTCTTCTTAAGTACTCACTAAAACAACATCAGAGAATTCATACAGGAGAGAAGCCATATCAGTGTTCAGTGTGTCTGAAAAATTTCAGTGTTAAATCTTCACTAAATACACATCAGCAAATTCATATAGGACATAAACCATATCGGTGTTCAGTGTGTCTGAAAGCCTTCAGTGGCAAAACCTCACTAAATAATCATGAGAGAATTCATACAGGAAAGAAACAATATCAGTGTCCTGAATGTCTCAAAAAGTTCTTAAATAAATCCTCACTATATGAACATCAGAGAATTCATAAAGGAGAGAAATTATATCATTGTTCAGTGTGTCTGAAAGACTTTATTAATAAATATGTACTCAAACAGCATAAGAGAACTCATACAGGAGAGAAACCCTTTCAGTGTTCAGTGTGTTATAAAGATTTGGACGCAAGGATTACCTGACTTCACATATGAAACGACATATTGGAAAGAAGCCATATCAGTGTGCAGTGTGTACAAAATTATTTACAGAAAAAGGTTCTCTGGTAAAACATATGCGCTTTCATACTGGAGAGATGCCATTTCAGTGTTCAGTGTGCCAAAAAAATTTTACAGAAAATGATCACCTCACTTCCCACATGAGAATTCATACTGGAGAGAAGCCATTTAAGTGCTTCAGTGTGTATAAAACGTTTTCAGAGAAATCTTCTTTAGTGACAACACATGAGGATTCATACGGTAGAAAAAATACAGAGTGTCTTGAGTGTCATGAAATATTTTCAAGCAACTCTCTTTTAGTTCAGCACATCACACTTCATAAAGACATAAACCATACAAGTGTTCAGTGTGTCAGGAAAGCTTCTCAACAGAAGAAAGTTTGGAAGAACATTTTAAATTCATATAAGGGAAACACCATACAAGTGTTCAGTGTGTCAGGAAATTTCTCAACAGAAGAAAGTTTGGAAGAACATTTTAAAATTCATATAAGGGAAACACCATACAAGTGTTCAGTGTGTCAGGAAAGCTTCTAACAGAAGAAAGTTTGGAAGAACATTTAAAATTCATAAAGGGAAACACCATACAAGTGTTCAGTGTGTCAGGAAAGTTTCTCAACAGAAGAAAGTTTGGAAGAACATTTTAAAATTCATATAAGGGAAACACCATACAAGTGTTCAGTGTGCCAGGAAAGCTTTTCAGTAGAAGAAAGTTTAGAAGAACATTTTAAAATTCATATAAGGGAAACACCATACAAGTGTTCAGTGTGTCCAGGAAAGCTTTCAGTAGAAGAAAGTTTAGAAGAACATTTTAAAATTCATATAAGGGAAACACCATACAAGTGTTCAGAGTGTCAAGAAGGCTTTTCAAGAAAAGCAAATTTATTATTGCATAAAACAATTCGTAAGGGGGAAAAAACATACACTTGTTCACGGTGCTCACGAAGCTTTTCACAAAAATTAGAATTTGAAAATCACTTGAAAGATCACAACACAGAGCAGTCATATCAATGTTCAAGGTGTCCAGAAAGTTTTTCCCATGAAACTGACCTAGTAAATCATATGATAACTCATATATAGGGGAGAATACAAAGCAATGTGAAATGCTTTAAAGGCATTTTAAGAAAATCTTGTCTTGTAAAACCTCTTATGACTGGTCCCTTCAGCAGAAAAACCCAAAGAAAACATATACTCTTTTAGAAATATATGTTGGACATACTTATGTCTCAGAATAACACAAATCTAAAATAACAGTAAGGCAAGACTGAAATACACTTAAAAATATTAGTATATTCTTACATGCTAATGCATTTAAAAATATAAGTTAGTTTATTCCTACTTGTCTGGTGCACTTAAAAATAGAGGTTCTGTTATTTTTACCTGTGTAGTTCATTACAGTGATCCTCATATTACATGGATTTATTTGGCACTTTTTGGTTATTACACTATTGAAAAATTGCGGCATAATTTTATACAACACTTCAAAAAATTAACCTAACAGAGTTCGGTTTGTGGGAGGGGAGGAAATTTGGAGTGTCTCCCCCAGGATATTTCCCTAGCTCAGTTTGCTGCTTGGCTGTGGGAAAGACCACCTTCTCCATGGTGCTGCACCGAGCTTCAAGGCAGCAAAGGATTGCTTCACCGTACCCCTTTAACCCTTTGACTGTTTCGGTCACATATATATGCATCTTACAAGCCAATGTTTCCAATATATTAATACGCATAAATGCTGGAGTTTACCTGGAGAGAGTTCCGGGGGTCAACGCCCCCGCGGCCCGGTCTGTGACCAGGCCTCCTGGTGGATCAGAGCCTGATCAACCAGGCTGTTGCTGCTGGCTGCACGCAAACCCCTCTTCAAGGGGGGCTCCTTGGCGTGGTGAAGAGGCTCTTGGTCTGAGGAATTAGCCCTGTCGGTCTTCTTCCTCAGACCGAACCTAATTACCCCCCATTCTCCCCTCCCCTATCCCATCCTCCCCATCCTCCCCTTTTTCCATTCCTCCTCCTCCTCCTCACCCCTCCCTTTTGCCCTTCCTCTTTTTGGCCTTCGGGATTTCTCCCACAGGTGCACTAGTTCCTAGGTAGGGGAAAGGACACCGGGGTCCATCCCATTCCGTTGAGGTTCTTGGCGGTGGCGTAGTTTGCCGTGGAATCTGGATTGCCTGGGGATGTCCCGATCCCTCTCCCGGTATCCGGAGTAGTCGGGGTGTCTTTTGGGCGACGGGTGTATCTCTGGAAGCCACCTTTCGGATTCTGGGGGTGGTGGCCGAAGGAGGTATGCTTTGTGGCGGATTTTCTGGCCGCCCTTCTCTTTTGTCCACTGAGGTAGCTCGGCAGATGTGAGGTTGCTACCCCCGGATTGCTGGTTTACTGGCATAAAGGGGTAGGGTATGGCACGGGTTCCATGCTGCATCTGCGCTACTAGCGGTGTTGAGGTCCCCCTTGGGCGCGGAGGGAGATTTCGGCCCTTTCATTCTCCTGGGAACTATTCCTCCCCGCTCCCCCTTTTTTTATTCTTTTTTTTTTTTTATTTTCTTCTCTTTCTTTTTTTTTCTTAAAAACAAAAAGCAAAGGAGTAACTAACCATGGCAGCCCTAGTCCATAAAAACCACTACCCCTGGGCCCCTTCTTGATACCGCACCCCATTCTGACCCTGCCTTGTGTTTAGACCACTCTTCGGACACTCCTGATCCCCCTTGTACCTCTTGCTGGTGCTGTTTCCTCACCCGCTTCAGGTACCAGGGCTTCGACTGGACTCCTTCGATTTGTCGGAACTCCGCTCCTTTGACTATGCTTCCGGCTTCTCCCTCTACGGTACGGAAATTTTTTCGAATCGCCCACCCATTTCATGCCGGACCAACTCCGGTCCTCTCCAAAAAACGCCAACGCCAATTCCTGATGATGCCCCGTCGTTACCTTCCCATTCTACTCGGAAAAGACCGCAACGTCAAGCACTACCCTTCACGCTCAGTTTCGGACCACACAATGGACTAAATTCTTACTTTAAGACCAACTTCTTCTTCTGCCTACCTTTCTGACCATAGTATTCCCAAAAGCGCTCCTGGTCATTTTGGCAGAGATATTCATTTCACGCTCTCAAGAGCGGTACGCGCATCGTCATGTCCGAATGCTACCCAAGCTCATGATCTTTCTCTCCTTTCGAATATCGATACTACTCCTATCACTATTGAAAAACATCTTTTTTCTCAATTCTTGTAGTGGTACTGTCATTCTGCCCCATACTAGTCCAACAGAATTTCCAGTCATTTGGCAATGACATTTTTGAACAGCTGGAACTCCAGGATCTCCCAATCCTCAAAGTAGACACTTATGTCCTTCCTGCCCGGGGGCGGAGACGTTACCCTTGCATGGTGGTCGTTTAACTTTTGACAGCCGAGAACCCCCCGTCCTCTGTATTGTCGCGGGACATCGGTTAAAAAAGTTCGAAAGGTGATACCTACACCGCATACAATGTAGAAATTGCTGGCGTTTTGGTCACCCAGCGAAATATTGCAGATCTAGGGGCCGAATGCCCGTCTGTGGTGCCGACGACCATTCTAATACATCTTGCAGTCAACCTCCATCTTGCCTTAATTGTAATGAAGCTCACCCTTTCGTACTCCGCCGTGCCAGGTCTACTTAAATGACGTAAAATCCGTAGCCCTCAAAGAGGCAGAAGGTCTCCCTTATGCTATGGCAGTTACTCATCTCCCCCTTTCCAAGGGAGACTTACCCGTGTTTCTTTTTTTCTCGTGTTTCCAAACGTCCCCCCACTTCTGGGGTCCATCTCTGCAGCCCTCCTCTGTTTTTAAACCCCTCCCTAGCCACTACGGCATCTAATCCTTTTGCTGTCCTTGGCTCTGAGTCCCGACTACAACTCAGTCTGTTCTCACATCTTCGCGTCCTTCCTACAACCCCCCATTTTATCGACAAGACCTCGTACGACACCTAATACCAATCGCCCCTCTACTCAGAAGTCCAAAAATTCCACATTGCTCAAATCTTCTTTGCCCCTTCCTTCCCTTCTTCCACCTCCCACTTTACCTTTCCAGTCTCTGTACCTAGTTCTTCCCCTCTCTCTGGTCTATTACAAGTGTGGAGATTCACCCCTCCTCCTCGTACTATGCCTTCCCCCCCGTCCCCTCCCAAGTTTCTCCCTCTTCTGTCACCTCCAGGTTTCTGCCTCTTCTGTCCCCCCCACATTTTCATCTCCAGTCCCTTACACTTTTCCCTCCCCCTACTTTGGTACAGTCCATTACTGTCCCAATCTTTACTCACCCTCCTCCTCCTATCTCCAATATGGTCTCCCATACTTTCTTTGATTTCAGAAAACACTTGAAGCCATTTCAGAATATATTGCAGAGACTAACCTTCAATGGACACTGATTCATTTTCCTGTTCCTTCTCTTCCCTCTCCTCCATCTTCACAACCCCCATTCTTCGCAACGCTCCTTTTCCTTCGCTACTTGAACATCTTCCAATGCCACCACACTTTGACTTTTCTAACCCCTCTAGTCCGTAGGTGCCTTTACCTACAGATTCCTGATATTTTCTTCATCGCCAATCATGGCCTATTTACAGTGGAATATCCGCGGCCTCAGGGGTAATCGGGGTGAGCTTCAGATGTTGCTTTCCAGGTTTTCCCCTGTTGGTGCTTGTTTTACAAAAACCCAAAAAATTACACTCGGCTGTTTTCCAACCTATCTCAGGCTATAATTTATTGTATTCTTCGGTTTCCTTTCTCAGATGGGACCTTTAATGAAAGTGCCCTTCTTCTACCAATGATATCCGTACTGTCAACTATTTGTCCATACCTCGCTGCATTACACTGCAGCCCGTATCCACTTGAATAAGTGGTTTTACAATATGTTCTTTATATCTTTTCTCCTTCTCGAGCATTTTCTATCCAGATTTTTGCCTTTCTTGTTTCATCCTTTACCACCACCACTTCTGTTACTTGGTGATTTTAATGCCCACCATATCCTCTGGGGGGGGTTCTCATTGTGACTCACGTGGCATTCAGTTGGAGGCTTTTCTTGCCTCTCACCCCTCCATGTTTTAAATACGGGTACTCCCACCCATTTTGTTCCTCGTACTCATACTCTCTCTTGCATCGATCTATCAGTCGGCTCTTCCTCCAAATGCACTAGACTTCACCTGGTCTGTTCTACCAGACTTACATGACAGCGATCATTTTCCCGATCATTTTTTACTTCCCCTTCCTATTCACCACCTTTTCCGTAGCCCTCGCTGGCAATTTGATCGGGCAAATTTGGGGATCTTTACTCACCCCCTCACTGCTTTTAGTGAGGTTCCTTCTTCATCCTCCATTGATGAGCTCCTTTACACATCTTTCGACATTAAGTTTATACCGCAGCTTCTCATTCTATACCCAAACCTCAGGCAGGCATTCTCAGAAGTGCGTGCCTTGGTGGTCCCCTGCTTGTGCTCGTGCAGTACGTTTAAAACGTGCTGCATGGGGCAGTACCGGTACAATAGAACCGCTGAGAGATTTGTTGATTTTAAGCAGATGGCGTGCGATCGCTCACCGTGTCATCCGTGAAGCTAACGCACTTGTTGGCGAGACTATGTTTCCAACCATCACGTCTGCTTCTTCTATGAGTGCAAGTCTGGTAAAAAGTGGGGAAAATTTTGAGTGGTAAATACTCTCCTGACCCGGCTCCTGTTCTACGGGTCGCTGGTGTTGATGTAGCAAAAACCCTCTCGACGTTGCCATTGAACTTGGCACACATCTGGCCCGTATTTCCCGAGGGCTCCATCTATGCCCCTCGTTTCTTTCCTCAAAGTCTGCCAGAGAGTTAGTACCCTTGGACTTTTCTTCTCTCGGAGAAGACAGTTTTAATGTGCCTTTTCCCACTTCAAGAACTGGAGGCAACGCTCTCAGCTTGCGTTCATCGGCAGCTGGGCCTGATGACATTCATATTCGTATGTTACAACATTTACATCGGTCAGCCCTTGTAGTCCTCTTACACTCTTCAATCTTATTTGGGCCAAGGTGTTCTTCCCCAGCTGTGGAATCTGCCATTGTTCTCCCTTTCCGCAAACGGGTTTTACGGGGACATGATGCCTCCCTATCGCCCCATCGCTCTTACAGTGCAGTTTGCAAAGTGATGGAACGCCTCGTAAATCGACGTTTAATTGTGGGTATTTAGAGGGCTCACAACACGTCTCTCCGCTTAGTCAATATGGCTTTCGTAAGGGTCGTTCTACCATAGACCCCTTATACGCTTGGATACATTTGTTCGTAATGCCTTTGCGAATAATCACTCAGTTATTGCCATTTTTTTGACCTTGAGAAGGCATATGACACAACTTGGGGGTTAATATTTTGGCCCAGGCCCATTCCTTAGGGCCCCCGAGGCAATCTACCATCTTTCCTTAAGAACTTTTTAACTGACAGACATTTCCCTTTTTCGAGTCAATAATGTTCTTTCCCGGACTTCGTTTCCCAAACTGAAGGTGTCCCTCAGGGATGTGTTCTCAGCACAACACTTTTTCTCCTTGCTATAAATGATTTGGCCTCTGTTCTTCTACCCAATATTTGGTCATCACTCTATGTTGATGACTTTTGCTATTGTTGTGCAGGCGCTGACTGTCACCTTATTGCAGTTTCTCTCCAGCATGCGGTCGACCGTGTTTCCACTTGGGCCACCACCATGGGTTTAAAATTTTTAAGTACCAAAACTCACCAAATTACTTTCACTAGACGCTCTGTTTTTCTCCCGATCATCCTTTGTATCTCTATGGTCCCGTATCCCCGAACGTGATACAGTCAGGTTTCTTCAGGCCTTCTTTTTGACCGTCGGTTAACCTGGAAACCTCACATTACCTCTCTGAAGGCAACTTGTCACAGCCGGCTAAACCTTCTTAAAACCCTTGCTCATCTTTCCTGGGGAGCTGATCGTCGAACTCTGCTTCGCCTATATTCAGCCCTCGTTTTATCGAAACTCGATTATGGTGACCAGATTTATTCCGCGGCCTCTCCTGCTACTCTTTAGCTTAACTCTATCCATCACCAGGCTTACGTTTGTGCCTTGGGGCTTTTCGCTCTTCCCCTGTTGAGAGCCTCTATACAGAAGCAAATGTTCCATCCCTTTTCTGATCGCCGTGATGCCCATTGCCTTCGTTACTATGTATGCTCTCACGATCTACACAATCCTTCCATTTTATTAGAATGGTCACCGATATTAGTAGACATTCTTTATTCGTTCGCCGCCCCTGTTTGCTCCGTCCCTTTTCTCTTCGCCTACATTCACTCTTGTCTTCCCTTCAGTTACCACCTTTATATGTTCATGTAGCATCTCACTTTTCCCACCCCCTGGGAAGTTCCAGCTGTTGGGTCTGTTCTTTCTCACTCCTTGCTCGAAAGCTCAACTGCCTACGGTGGCTTCCCGCTCTCTTTTTCTTGATCACTTCCACTCCCATTCTCATGCACCCCTGTGTAACAGATGGCCTCTAAGTCTTCAGGACGGGTCGGATTCGCAGCAGTGTTTCCGGACAGCGTGTACGGGGGCATTTACTTCTTCAGCTAGCATTTTTACTGCTGAACTGTATGCCATTCTTGCAGCACTTATTATATCGCATCTATGCCTGTGTCATCATTTGTAGTAGTCTCAGACTCCCTTAGTGCTCTACAGGCTATACGAAAATTGATACATTTTCATCCCCTAGTTCTCCCTATCCAATTTGGCTACGCCGTATCTCTACCAAACATAAAGATATTGTTTTTTGTTGGGGCCCTGGGCATGTCGACGTTCAGGGCAATGAACAGGCAGACACTTCTGCGCGGTCAGCAGTACAGGGCTACCAATTTCCTATCGAGGTGTTTCCATTTTGGACTATTTTGCTGCAATAGCTACCCACCTTCGCACCCGTTGGCAACAACGTTGGTCAACTTGCTCGGTAACAAACTTCATTCTATTAAACCGAGCATAGGTTACTGGCCGTTTCTTGTCATCAGTGCCGAGGTTGGGAGACCCCTCTCTCCCGCCTTCGCATTGGCCACACTCGTCTTACTCATGGGTATCTCATGGAGAGGCACCCTGTTCCTCTCTGTGAGCAGTGTCAAGTTCCAGTATCAATTAGCCACATTCTGTTAGACTGCCCTCTCTATCAACGGAGCACGCAGAAATTACCTCCAACGTCGTCTTCGTTCTACTCTCTCTTTACATTCCTTCTTGCTGATGGACCCTCCTTTAATCCTGACTTCTCTCATTGCTTCCTTGACAACGATGATTTACTCCACAAACTCTTTATGATACTTTTGGCGCACTCCTCAGCCCCTTTCTGTTCGTCTCTTGCTGCCCTTTACCCTTTCACCATCCACTACCCCGCTGTTATCCGTAACCTATTACTCATCCATCTCCCTTTTGCCACCTGATGCCCTCGCTTCCTTCCTGCCCTGCAGCGCTGTATAGTCCTTGTGGCTTAGCGCTTCTTTTTGATTATAATAATAATAATTGTCATCAGTGCCGAGGTTGGGAGACTACTCCTGTCTTCTCATTGGCTGCACTCGTTTTACTCATGGGTATCTCATGGAGAGGCACCCTGTTCCTCTCTGTGAGAAGTGTCAAGTTCCAGTATCAATTAGCCACATTCTGTTAGACTGCCCTCTGTATCAACGAGCACGCAGAATTTACCTCCAACGTCGTCTCCCCTCTACTACTCTCTCTTTACCTTCTCTTCTTGCTGATGGACCCTCCTTTAATCCTGACTCTCATTGACTTTTTAACAATGACTGATTTATTCCACAAACTCGGATGATGATACCTTTCGCACTCCTGTCAGCCCTTTCTACCTCAATCTCTTGCTACCCTCTACCCTTTCTCCATCCACTGTCCCGCTGTTCTCCACCTCCCTTTTACTCATCCATCTCCCTTTTACCACCTGATACCCTCGCTTCCTTCCTGCCCTGCAGCACTGTATAGCCCTTGTGGTTTAGTGCTTTTTTTGGTCCATTGATAAGCTTAAGTTTCTCGAAATTATGTCAGAGGTCTCCAAGTTTGGATCTATGGTCAAGGAGAAACTGATAAGAAGACTGAACTTCAGCATTTACCTCCTAATTATTCCATAAGTCATGAAGGATGGACAATGGACCTCTGGCCTGTCTACAATAGAGAAGTTCAAAAGGTGAAAACCCCAAAGAGTCACTGGGAACTTCTCTCATGGCAAACAAAGCATAGGGTAGGTAACGATACCACTCCTTAGGTTTAAGGGAGCAAAGTTTCCTTAAAATGGATTTGAGAATTGAATGCTGCGCTCAATCCTCCCATTACAGCCTGGGATGATAGGGTGTTTTGAAGAGAGGCTCCACTCACAGAAGTTGGTATAGATGTTGCATTAATTCAGATGTGAATCGTGTCCCACGGTCAGACAAAATTTCTCCAGGGATGCCAACTCTGGAGAAGATGGACAAAAGGACTTCAGCCACCTCTGTAGTAGTTATGGGCTTCAAGGGTACGGCTTCAGGGAAACTAAGCATAATCAACTAATGTTAAAATATTACTATATGCCCTAGATGAACGTGGTGATAAAGGACCAACGATGTCAATAGCTACTCTTTCAAACTGTACCGTGAAGATTGGCGTTTTGACCATAGGTACTCACTTGGTACCTCGGGAGGATGACAGTTGGCAAACTTTACATGATCTACAATATGTAGTGATATCTGAGGACATTTTGGACAAAAATAGGTTTCCCTAATGTTATTCAAGGTTTCACGATGTGAGAAATGTCCGGCCACTGGCAGGTCATGAGCCATTTTAAGAACAGTCTCCCTGCATTGATTTGGAACAACTAAGATGGAATAGTCTATCTCGTTTGAATTTAATTTGAATACCGATTTATACAAGATACCTCTTATGTATTCAAATTTATATGAAAAGTTTTTCCTTTGGATAACTAGATTTTTGCTAGCTGCATTATGGCAATTCTGAAGAGAAGGGCAATTACGTTGTAAATTGACAAAGGAGTCGGATGTATCTAAAGGCTTAAAGTCAGGGAAAATCAAAGGATGAACAGCAGGAGAAGCCTGGGCTTTGGTCGGAGTCCTAGTCAAGACATAGTATCAAAGGCGATATCCTCACTTTCATCTAACAAGTGAACTGGTGATCCTACTACCTCACTTTCGAGAGTAGTATCACTGGTTTCTAACCCCACAAGAATATCACCAGACATTGTCTCATCTGAACTGTCGAGGGGCTTTACTGACTTTACAGGAAGACTAGCTGAAAAACTTATGTCAATCTTTGGTGATGAAAGGTCAACCTCAGAAGGAAGAATGGCACCTTTTACATTACCTATTAGTACGGAGCAAGAGGTGATGGGAGCTAGTACGGCTTCGGACCAACCTGTGAACCATTTAGACCTAATGTAACAATGGATGGTAGAAAAAGTGTCTGTACGGCCCAAGTAATCTGAAAGGATAGCAGAGGCATGAGTTTCTTTAAGGTTAGGGAACAGCTTATCAGAAATGACTAGACACATGCATCCAGTGTCTCGTAAAATGGTAGATTCTGTGGAAATTATTTAATTTCCGAAGCTATAGTGCCTAATAAGTGTTTAATGTGTTGATTTGGGTCAAAATGTATTTGAAAATGGAAAAGAGCAAAAGGTTCCCCTGTGC